>CAUYUJ010003324.1:342500-437611 GCA_963575745.1 Prorocentrum cordatum
ATATGGCGTCCCGACGTCCCAAGAAGCCCAAAAGACGCCCCGAGAGGCCCCCAAGAGGCTTTTCAGGAGAGCCCGAAACATCAAAAATCATTAATTGTCCATCGGCTTTTGAAGGGTTTTTGGGTTTTCGCATTTTCGGCTTCCCGCCGCTCCAAGACGGCCCAAGTGGTCCCAAGAACGCCTCAGAGACCCCCAAGAGAGCGCTCAGACGGCCCAAGACGTCCTCAAGACGACCCAAGAGGCTTCAAAGACGGCCTCACAGGTGTTCCAGGCACGCCCCGAGAGAGCCCCCGTAGCGGAGGCAGGGGCTGATTTTTCGGGTTCTCCGCCCCAATGACTCCTCCCAAAGCCCCCAGAGACGCCCGATATGGCGTCCCGACGTCCAGGGAGCCCAGAAGACGCCCCGAGAGGCCCCCAAAAAGCTTCACAGGAGAGCCCGAAGCGTAACAAATCTGTAGTTTTCCTTCGGTTTTGAAGGTATGTTTGGTTTTCGCCTGTTCGGTTTCCCGCCGCTCCAAGACGGCCCAAGATGCCCCAAAGAACGCCCCGAGACAGCCTCAGAGACCCCCAAGAGAGCGCTCAGACGGCCCAAGACGTCCTCAAGACGACCCAAGAGGCCTCAAAGACGGCCTCACAGGTGTTCCAGGCACGCCCCGAGAGAGCCCCCGTAGCGGAGGCAGGGGCTGATTTTTCGGGTTCTCCGCCCCAAAGACTCCTCCCAAAGCCCCCAGAGACGCCCAATATGGCGTCCCGACGTCCTAAGCCCAAAAGACGTCCCGAGAGGCCCCCAAAAGGTTTTCCAGTAGAGCCCGAAGCGTTGAACAATTGTAGTTGTCCTTGGGTTTTTGACGCTTTGGGGGGTTTTCGCCTGTTCGGCTTCCCGCCGCTCCAAGACGGCCCAAGAGGTCCCAGAGAACGCGCCAAGACAGCCTCAGCGACCCCCAAGAGAGCGCTCAGACGGCCCAAGACGTCCTCAAGACGACCCACGAGGCCTCCAAGACAGCCTCAAAAGCGCCGCAGGCACGCCCCAAGAGAGCCCCCGTAGCCGAGGCAGGGGCCGATTTTTCGGGTTCTCTGCCCCAATGACCCCTCCTGAGGCCCCCAGAGGTTCCCAGGAAGCCCCCAAGAGGCCCCAATAACCCCTGCAGAGGCCCCAAGAGGCCCCCAAGAACCCTCCAGAGGCTTCCAGCAAGCCTCCAGAAGCGCCCAAGATGGGCCGAGCACGGCCCCAAGAGAGCCCCAGGACGGCTGGAGGCGCCTCGACAAAGCCCCACAGCGTCAAACGGACAACACGGGAACGTGATGAGACCCCAAGTGACGCCCAAGAAAACCACATGATGCCTCAAGACCTCATGACGCCTCCAGGAAGCCCCCAGAAGCTCCCAAGAGGGCCCCAGGACTGCCCCAATACCCCAGGACTGCTGGAAGCGCCTCGACGAAGCGTCAGAGCGACAAACGGACAGCCCCGGGACTCCCTCAGGAGGGCGCCAGGACGGCTGACGGACCTGAGGAGGCCCCGAGAGGCCCCCAAGCGTCAGAACGACAAACGGACAGCCCCGGGACTTCCTGGCTCGTACGGCAATTTCCTGAGATCACCGTAGGAGGTCTCCGGCAAGTCCCCAGAAGCGCCCAACAGGGCCTCAGGACAGCCCCAAGAGGGCCCCACGACGGCTGGAGGCGCTTCGACAAAGCGTCACGGCGTCAAACGGGCAACACGGGAACCAATGTAATGCGCGTTGTGCAGCGCAGCGTCAGTCGGACCACATGGGAACCAATGTAATGCGCACCTTGGCCTTCCCCTTCTGGGCTCGCATGGAAACGTGCTGAGCTCACCCCGTGGCTCGCAAGGTCGCGTTCTGAGCTCACCTCCAAGACGCACCGTGGTTTTTTATGGCCGCCTTTCCCTCTGGACAGCTGTCGCAGAGAAACCCCAAGCGACGTTTCGTACCGCCAGAAAGCCTTGCAAGAAGCCTCCAGGAGGCTTCAATACAGCCGCATGCGGCCCCCGACCGCCGCAAGTTGTCCAATCCAGTCCTCATACAGTCAGACACGTCCCCGACACAACCTCCAACCAAACCCGACGGCCCCCAGGAGCCCTCAGATCCTCCAAACTCAATTTTCTCGCCCGTCATCTGCAACCGCGCCCCCTCCCATCCCTGTGGCTCGCATGGCCGCGAGCTGACCTCACTCCCTTCCATGTGGCTTGCATGGACACGTGCTGAGCTCACCTCGTAACTCGCCTAGTCGCGTGCTGAGCCCACTTCAAGACGCATCGTCGTTTTCTTGGCCACCTTTTCTTCAGAAACGTTCCCGACGCAACCTCCGACGAAATCCGAGGTTTCGGATTCTCCGCCCCAAGAACCCCTCCAGAGGCCCTCAGAGGTTCCCAAGAAATTCCCAAGAGGCCCCAATAACCCCTGAAGAGGCCCTCCAAGAGAGCCCCCGTATCGGAGGCAGGGGCCGATTTTTCGGGTTCTCTGCCCCAATGACCCCTTCTGAGGCCCCCAGAGGTTTCCAAGAAGCCTCCAGGAGGCCTCAATAACTTCTGCAGAGGCCCCGAGAGGCCCCCAAGAACCTTCCAGAGGCCTCCAGCAAGCTCCCAGAAGCGCCCAAGATGGGCGCAGCATTGCCCCAAGATAACCCCAGGACGGCTGGTGGTTCCTCGACAAAATCTCCCAGCGTCAAACGGACAACACGGGAACGTGATGAGACCCCAAGTGATGCCCAAGAAAACCACATGATGCCTCAAGACCTCATGACGCCTCCAGGAAGCCCCCAGAAGCTCCCAAGAGGGCCCCACGACTGCCCCAAGACCCCAGAACTGCTGGAAGCGCCTCGACGAAGCGTCAGAGCGACAAACGGACAGCCCCGGGACTCCCTCAGGAGGGCGCCAGGACGGCTGAAGGACCTGAGGAGGCCCCAAGAGGCCCCCAACACGACCCCAACAAGCCCCAAGACCTCACCACGCCGCCGGGAAACCCCAGAAGCACCCAAGAGGGCCCCAGGACTGCCCCACGACTCCAGGACTGCTGGAAGTGCCTCGACAAGGCCTCACAGCGACAGACGGACAGCCCCGAGACTTCCTAGCTCGTATTACAATTTCCTGAGCTCACGTTAGGAGGTCTCCGGCAAGCCCCTAGAAGCGCCCAACAGGGCCGGAGGACAGCCCTAAGATGGTCCCACGACGGCTGGAGGCGCCTCGACAAAGCGTCACAGCGTCAACCGGACAACACGGAAACCAGCAGATCGCGTCCTATGGACATCCTCTTCTTCGTTTTTCTCTGTCTCGCAATTCACGCCCACTTGTCCTCCAAGGTCGGGTTTCGTGACAATATCAGGTTGGGGATGCAGCATTTCGGTGGCCGATCACGTGCCCGAACCATGGTAGGCCGGCCCGCCGCACAGGTGGCAGCACTGGCCGCCGCTGCCATCTCGCGCGCGGAGTCTCCGCCTCCCCCCCCGGCGGCTCCGGCGAGCGGCCAGGGGCTGTGCGTCCTGGGCGCGGGGAGGCTGTCGCGGCAGAACACCGGGGCGGAGGCCGCATGGTGGGACGCGCTCAGGCGGACCTGGGCTGCAGAGGCAACGCTGGTGCAGGAGAAGAGGGAATCGGATTGCAACTCCTGGGAGGTCCAATTCAGCACCGGCGCAAGTTCCTCCTTGGGCCTGATCCGCCACAGTCCCGCTCCACCTGGCCAACCCTGGTTCAGTCTGCTTGCTGCAATCGTGCGCACTCCATTGCAATCCGTTTTAACAGCCTCCCTAATCGGGCTTACTAGAGTTAATCGTTCCCTCGGATTTCTCCCAAATGGAGAGGGGAGAGGGTGTGTTCTCCGGACAGCGGTGGACCCCCACGAGGATACCCTCGCACACGGATACATCGAATCCTAGTTATCCCGTGCGTTGCCCAAACGACTCGCTGGCCAATTGTTGCAACTTGGACGCCGAAGGGTCTCATATCCTTTACCTTGCGGCCGTCATTACAAGACCGGCCTGGGCTGCAGGTAATGTTATCGTAACAGAGTGTCGACAGCGTTGTTGGATGGCACGCCCGAAGGAGGGGCCTCCTGAGAGCTGGGGGGTTCGACGGCGGGAGCCTCCATCAAGGCGGCAGCTGCTACGACACAAGCCTGCCGGGCTGGCACTGCTTAGGATGCAACTCCTGGGAGGGTGAATCCAGCATCGGCGTTGGTATGCCCATGGTTGAAAACAGGCCTGATCTGTCCAAGAATCCGCTGAGTCCGGCTTCCTCCCGCTCAATTCGGCTCAATCCACCGCTGACTCCGGCCCAATTTGGCCCAACGGCCTTCAATCAGAGTGAGGGGTCCGAACGGTCATTCATTGTCTCTGGGTGCGTGGTTAAAGTGAGAATCCGTGGTGAGGATTCTGCTTGTTGCGTTGTTGTTGTTTGTTGTCGTCGTCCCACCCGCGACCCACCCCGCGACCCACCCGCGACCCACCCGCGACCCACCCGCGACCCACCCGCGACCCACCCGCGACCCACCCCGCGACCCACCCCGCGACCACCCCGCGACCCACCCGAGACCCACCCGCGACCCACCCGCGACCCACCCGCGACTCGGCCCGCGACCCACCCGCGACCCACCGTCGACCCACATGCGACCCAACCCGTGAACCACCCATATTGTTAAAAAAAATCGTCGCTTGCGGCGGAATCGTTTTATAGCTTGAAAAATTATGCGCCTGCGACGGGCTTCTTCAGAGCCTCGCAGACTGCCGACGTACCCGCCGCCCCCTCACTCTTATCCGCAACTGCGAGGTGCTACGGTATTTCTTATGGAGATATCCCAGGAGCTGTTTCCTGACATCGGAACCGCGCAGCTATTACACACGGGCGGACCCCCTCGCGGCCCCTGCAGGAGAACGCGCGGCTCCTGAGCGTCGACATCCAGCGCCCCGCCGACCTGGAGGCGGGCGCCAGCGGCCTCGCGGTCTCCGCGGCCTGGGCGCTGCGGGGAGCCGGCCTGGAGGCGGAGGGTCGAGACAGAACAAAGTTCAGCCACGCGCGGAGGGGGGTATGGTCAGTATCGCTTAACCGATCCCCATCCCCATCTCCATCCCCTTCGAGACCCCCACCAAATTTCCCCCCCCCCCCCAATGTTGGGGATAGGGAACGACCTATGTCCCCATCTAGGGGGGTAGATTGGCAAGTGGGGCCCAGGCCACGCCGCTGGGATGGAGATCGGTTAAACGATGCTCAATGGGGGGGAGGGTTCTTAGAAGGGGGCTGCTTCTTAGAAGGCGCGGGCCTTGTCTCCAAACGTAAGGCCAGCGCCTTCTAAGAAGCAGTCTCCTTCTGAGGAAAGTCCCCCCCCTCACCTCTACCCCCCCGTGCGCGCCGCCCGAAAAGTATGAACCAGCAGCAGCATCAGCTCAAGGGAAAAAGCACGGGGACCATGACCAAGATGTCGCGGGGTCGTGTCGTTGTGGATCTGGGTCATGGTCTATGTCGGTCGTTGCCCAACCCGCGAGGATTATCCACGAATTCGCGCTGATCAAGATCGACAGCGACCAAGATCGGCACGACGTTTTCGCGTTCAGTCTTTGTCATGGTCCTCCCTTTCCTCCCTTCCGTGGACATATAAACTTTTGGAGCTCCTCGCGGATTTTTGATCTGCGTTGGACCCCCCTGGCGGCACCTCCGTCGCCGCCAAGCACGGGGGGCCCAGCGCAGACCCAAGACATCCTCACGGGCCGTCGAGAGCTCTTTATTGTTTATGCAGTTGTTGCTCCCTCTCGGAGGAGGCCCCCGCCCGCGGGCCGGCGGAGGGGGCCCCCACGTCGAGGCCAGGGGAGGACAGGGCAATTGCCAATCTTGCCCCCCCTGCCTCGTTTTCGCATTCGCTGGCCTCCCGGGAGCCCCTCGTCGCCCAGGCTGGACTCGCCTCGAAATCTTAGTCACAAGATGCCCCGAGAGAGATTCAGGGGGAGTAGCGGTATCGGTGCCCTCTGGTTTCCCCACCGCGCGCCGATCCGACGACGCCCGCGGGCGCCCGCCTGTGGCACCGATCGGCTCGACGGCGCGCTCTACAGGAGGCGCTCATCCCCCTCCTGCGGGGCTGAGTGTCAGATTCGGCAGGTCGAGCGAATTTCGCAGATCGACGGGACTCGACCGATTCGGCACAAAAATGAGTCCGGAAATTTGCAAAGAACAGTTTTGTTGGGTGGAATGCGCCCGCCGCCGAGGGCATCTGAAGTGTTCTGAAATCCGGATTTTTTCAAAATGGATTCCAGAATTTTTTTTCCCCGCTTTGGCGGAGGGGTTCCCGTTTAGTGTCCCCCTGGGGGGTCTGGGGGGGAACCCCTTGGGACATGGCCCCGGCCACGGGCGGAACGCCGGCGGAAGTCGGCGGAAGACGGCCGCTCACGGCCCGATTTCTGCAGACGCGCTTCCAGGAGGCACGGACGGCCCCAAGATGGTCCACAAGATGGACCAAGAAGGCCTCGAGTCGCCGAAAGAGCGGCCCAGACGCCCAGGATGGCGTCCCGAGGCTCCAAGGAGCCCCAATAAGCCTCACGAGGCCTCCAGGAAGGCCTGAGGAGCGCCCAAGAGGACCCCAGGACTGCCCCAATAGATCCCCAGGACGGCTGGAGGCGCCTCGACACAGCGTCACAGCGGCAAACGGAGCGACACCCCCGAGGCCCCAAAGGAGCCCCAAGAAGCCTCAAGAGGCCTCCAGGAAGCCCCCAGAAGCACCCAAGAGGGCCCCAGTACTCCCCCAACAGAGGCCCATGACGGCTGGAGGCGCCTCCACACAGCGTCACAGCGGCAAACGGCCAACACGGGAACCCATGTAATCTGCGTGCGAGCCATCCTCTGCTGGGCTCGCATGGAAACGTGCTGAGCTCGCCTCCGGACTCGCATGGTCGCGTGCTGAGCTCACCTCCAAGACGCACCGTCGTCTCTTTCGCCACCTTTCCCTCTGGACACCTTTGGCGCAGGAACCCCAAGCCACCGTTCAGATCCCCACATAGCCCCCCAGGAAGCCCCCCGGAGGCCGAACCCGCGACCCCACTCCTCCCGGCGGCTCGCATGGAAACGTGCTGAGCTCACCTCATGACTCGCATGGCCACGTGCTGAGCTCGCCCCCAAGACGCACCATCATTTTTTCCGCCGGCAATTTTTGTGGACAGCCCTCGCACTCCCTCTGCCCGCTCGCCATGTGAACCCGCGACCCCCCTCCTCCCGGTGGCTCGCATGGAAACGTGCTGAGCTCACTTCGTGGCTCGCATGGTCGTGTGCTGAGCTCACCTCCAAGACGCACCGTTGTTTTTTTGGGCCGCCTTTCCCTCTGGACACAGCTGTCGCAGAGAAACCCCACCCGACTTTTCGTATTGCCAGAAAGTCCTACAAGAAGCCTCCATGAGTCTTCAATACGGCCGCATGTGGCCCCCGACCGCCGCAAGTTGCCCCATCCAGTCCTCATACAGTCAGACACGTCCCCGACACAACCTCCAACCAAACCCGAGGGCCCCCAGGAGCCACCAGATCCTCTAAACTCAATTTTCTCGCCCGTCATATGCAACCGCGCCCCCTCCCTTCCCTGTGGCTCGCATGGAAACGTGCTGAGCTCACCTCGTGACTCGCATGGTCGAGAGCTGAGCTCACCCCCTCCCTTACATGTGGCTCGCATGGACACGTTCTGAGCTCACCTCACAACTCGCCTAGACGCGTGCTGAGCCCACTTCCAAGACGCATCGTCTTTCTCTTGGCCACCTTCTCTTCAGAAACGTTCCCGACGCAACCTCCGACGAAATCCGAGGTTTCGGGTTCTCCGCCCCAATAACCCCTCCAGAGGCCCCCAGAAGCTCCCAAGAAGTTCTCAATAACCCCTGAAGGGGCCCCAAGAGGCCCCCCAAGAACCTTCCAGAGGCCTCCAGCAAGCCCCCAGAAGCGCCCAAGGTGGGTGCAGCACTGCCCCAAGATAACCTCAGGACGGCTGGCGGTTCCTCGACAAAGCTTCATAGCGTCAAACGGACAACACGGGAACGTGATGAGACCCCAAGAGACCCCCAAGAAGACCTCAAGATGCCTCAAGACCTCAAGACGCCTCCAGGAAGCCCCCAGAAGCTCCCAAGAGGGCCCCAGGACTGCCCCAATACCCCAGGACTGCTGGAAGAGCCTCGACAAAGCGTCAGAGCGATAAACGGACAGGCCCGGGACTCTCTCAGGAGGGCGCCAGGACGGCTGAAGGACCTGAGGAGGCCCCAAGAGGCCCCCAAGACGACCCCAGCAAGCCTCAAGACCTCACCACGCATCCAGGAAGCCCCCAGAAGCGCCGAAGAGGGCCCCAGGACTGCCCCACGACTCCATGACTGCTGGAAGTGCCTCGACAAAGCCTCACAGCGACAAACTAACAGCCCCGAGACTTCCTAGCTCGTATGGCAATTTCCTGACCTCACCTTAGGATGTCTCCAGCATGCCCCCAGAAGAGCCCAACAGGGCTTCAGGACAGCCCTAAGAGGGCCCCACGACGGCCCAAGGCGCCTCGACAAAGCGACACAGCGTCAAACGGACAACACGGGAACCAGCATAATGCGTCCTATAGGCATCCTCTACTTCGTTTTTCTCTGTCTCGCAATTCACGCCTACTTGTCCTCCAAGGTCGGGGTTCGTGACAAGATCAGGTTCAAAATCGGCCCCGGAAGTTGTGACCGAGCGCCCCCGCCCATCCGACTCGCAGAGCGATCGAAGCTCCATCGATCTGCGAAGCCCTGGGCGGGCCCCCAGCCCCCGGAGGGCGCCTGCGCCTGGACGCTGGTGCTGTGGCTCCCGCTGCTGCTGAACCTCGGGCGGCTGGCCAGGCTCGGCGGGCGGGAGGGAGCCCCCATGCTTCAGTCGGGCCTGTCCCGCTACAGAAGGGGTATTCAAAGATAGTCAAAGAATAGTCTGGGGACGCTTTTTCGATTATTTTCGCGCATTTTTCCGCGACCTGGCGGAGGGGTTCCCGTTTAGTGTTCCCCTGGGGGGGTTTGGGGGGACCCCCTGGGAGATGGCCCCGGCCACGGGCGGAACGCAGGCGGAAGACGGCAGGACACGGCCCCATTTCCGCAGACGCGCTTCCGAGAGGCACGGACGTCCCCAAGATGGTCCACAAGATGGTTCAAAAACGCCTCGAATGGCCGAAAGATCGGCCCAAGACGCCCACTATGGTGCCCCGACTTCCCAAGAAGCCCAAAAGACGCCCCAAGAGGCTTTCCAGGAGAGCCCGAAGCATAAACAAGCATTAGTTATCCCTCCGGTTTTTGAAGGTTTTTGTGGTTTTCGCTTGTTCGGCTTCCCGCCGCTCCAAGACGGTCCAAGAGGCTCCTAAGAACGCGCCAAGGCAGCCTCAGAGACCCCCAAGAGAGCGCTCAGACGGCTCAAGACGTCCTCAAGACGACCCAAGAGGCCTCCAAGACGGCCTCTCAAGTGTTCCAGGCACGCCCCAAGAAAGCCCCCAGAGCGGAGGCAGGGGCCGATGTTTCGGGTTTTCCGCCCCAGTTACCCTTCCAGAAGCCCTCAGAGACGCCCAATATGGAGTCCCAGCGTCCAGGGAGCCCAAAAGACGCCCCGAAAGGCCCTCAAAAGGCTTTCCAATAGAGCCCGAAACAGAAAAAATCATTAGTGTTCCTTGGGCTTTTGAAGGTTTTGTGGAGGGTTTTCGCCTGTTCGGCTTCCTGCCGCTCCAAGACGGCCCAAGAGGTCCCAAAGAACGCCCCAAGACAGCCTCAGAGACCCCAACAGAGCGCTCCGACGGCTCAAGACGTCCTCAAGAAGACCCAAGAGGCCTCCAAGACGGCCTCACAAGTGTTCCACGCACGCCCCAAGAGAGCCCCCGGAGCGGAGGCAGGGGCAGATTTTTCGGGTTCTCCTCCCCAGTGGACCCTCCAGAAGCCCCCAGAAACGCCCAATATGGCGTCCCGATGTCACAGGGAGTTCAAAAGACGCCCCGAGAGGCCCCCAAAAGGCTTTCCAGGAGAGCACGAAACAGCAACAATCATTAGTTGTCCTTAGGTTTTTGAAGGTTTTGTGGAGGGTTTTCGCCTGTTCGGCTTCCCGCCGCTCCAAGACGCCCCAAGAGGTCCCAAAGAACGCCCCAAGACAGCCTCAGAGACCCCCAAGAGAGCGCTCACACGGCCCAAGACGTCCCCAAGACGACCCACGAGGCTTCCAAGGCAGCCTCACAAGCGCCCCAGGCACGCCCCAAGAGAGCCCCATGGAGCGGAGGCAGGGGCCGATTTTTCGGGTTCGCTGCCCCAATGACCCCTCCAGAAGACCCCAGAGGTTCCCAAGAAGCCCCCAAGAGACCCCAATAACCCCTGCAGAGGCCCCAAGAGGCCCCCAAGAACCCTCCAGAGGCATCCAGCAAGCATCCAAAAGCGCCCAAGATGGGCCGAGCACTGCGCCATGAGAGCCCCAGGCCTCGATAAAGCCTCACAGCGTCAAACGGACAACACGGGAACCTGATGAGGCCCCAAGTGACGCCCAAGAAGACCCCAAGAGGCCTCAAGACCTCAAGACGCCTCCATAGAGCCCCGACAAACCCCCAAGATAGCCCCTAGGATTGCCCCAAGCTCCCAGGACTGCTGGAAGCGCCGCGACGAAGCGTCAGAGCGACGAACGGACAGCCCCGGGACTCCCTCAGGAGGTCACCACCCACCAAACCACCCCAACCCAACCCAACCTACCAACCCAAACCACTCCCTCAGGAGGTCACCACCCAGTGGGGGGGGGGTCGCGGAACATCGAAAAAACACGTATGGAACCCTTACCCCCTCCAACCCGAAATTCGGGCCTTCGGGTTTGGTTGGGGTGGTTTGGTAGGTAGTCAGGAGGGCCCCAGGACGGCAGAAGGACGTGAGGAGGCCCCGGGACTTCACGGCTCGTGCGGAACTTTCCTGAGCTCACTTTAGGAGGTCTCCGGCAAGCCCCCAGAAGCGCCCAACAAGGCCTCAGGACAGCCCCAAGAGGGCCCCACGACGGCTGGAGGCGCCTCGACTAAGCGTCACGGCGTCAAACGGACAACACGGGAACCCATGCAATGCGCGTTAAGCAGCACAGCGTCAGTCGGACCACACGGGAACCATTGTCATGCGCACCTTGGCCTTCCTCCTCTGGGCTCGCATGGAAACGTGCTGAGCTCACTCCGTGGCTCGCATGGTCGCGTTCTGAGCTCACCTCCAAGACGCACCGTTGTTTTTCTGGCCGCCGTTCCCTCTGGACAGCTGTCGCAGAGAAACCCCCAGCGACTTTTCGTATTTCCAGAAAGCCCTACAAGAAGCCTCCAGGAGACTTCAATACGGCCGCATGCGGCCCCCGACCGCCGCAAGTTGTCCAATCCAGTCCTCATACAGTCAGACACGGCCCCGCCAACCAAGCCCGACGGCCCCCAGGAGCCCCCAGATCCTCCAAGCTCAATTTTCTCGCCCGACATATGCAACCCCGCCCCCTCCCGTCCCTGTGGCTCGCATGGAAACGTGCTGAGCTCACCTCGTGACTCCCGTGGTCGCGAGCTGAGCTCACCCCCTCCCTTCCATGTGGCTCGCATGGACACGTGCTGAGCTCACCTCGTAACTCGCCTAGTCGCGTGCTGAGCCCACTTCCAAGACGCATCGTCGTTTTCTTGGCCACCTTTTCTTCAGAAACGTTCCCGACATAACCTCCGACGAAATCCGAGGTTTCGGGTTCTCCGCCTCAATAACCCCTCCAGAGGCCCCCAGAAGCTCCCAAGAAGTTCCCAAGAGGCCCCAATAACCCCTGAAGAGGCCCCAAGAGGCCCCGAAGAACCTTCCAGAGGCCTCCAGCAAGCCCCCCAAAGCGCCCAAGATTGGCGCAGCAATGCCCACAGATAACCCCAGGACGGCTGGCGGTTCCTCAACAAAGCCCCACTTTCTCAAACTGACAACAGGGGAACCTGATGAGACCCCAAGAGACTTCCAAGAAGACCCCAAGATGCGTCAAGACCTCAAGATGCCTCCAGGAAGCCCCCATAAGCTCCCAAGAGCGCCCCAGGACTGCCCCAAGACCCCAGGACTGCTGGCAGCGCCTCGACAAAGCGTCAGAGCGACGAACGGACAGCCCGGGGACTCCCTCAGGAGGGCGCCAGGACTGCTGAAAGACTTGAGGAGGCCCCAGGAGGCCCCCAAGACGACCCCAACAAGCCTCAAGACCTCACCACGCATCCAGGAAGCCCCAGAAGCGCCCAGCAGGGCCTCAGGACAGCCCCAAGAGGGCCCCACGACGGCTGGAGGCGCCTCGACAAAGCGGCACAGCGTCAAACGGACAACACGGGAATCAGCAGAATGCGTCCTGTAGGCATCCTCATCTTCGATTTCTTTGTCTCGCAAATTTTTCTCGCCCACTTGTCCTCCAAGGTCGGCGTTCGTGACAATACCAGGTTGGGTATTTTAATATAAACGCGCAAATATAATTTAGAACAAATCTGTCGTCCAAAATCCGCCTGTAGGGGGACAGGTCCGACCTAGCCCCATGCAGGGCTCGTCTCGACCTGTCCGATTCGGTTCGATTATATTTCGATGGTTTCCGATGCTGATTCGATCCGACTTCGGATTCCGATCTGGTCTCCGATCTCCGCCGACTCAATTTTGCCGGCTTGGCTGACGAGTTCGGCCGATACGATTCATTTCGATCGCCGATCTGACTTCTCGATTCGATGCTGGACTCGCCTGGCCCCGTGCAGCGGGCAGTCACCAGCCCCTGCAGCGACTCTGGCTGGCCCCACACAGGTCCGAGGCTGGGATGTCGCAGCGTTCCAAAAGTGGCCTTGCCTTCAAGGACAGAAGGAGATGTAATCTCTTCCTCGGCAGACGGCGGCGGAAGGTCGGCGGCAGTAAAACGAGGCCGCCTCCGCTGGCGGAAGCTCGGCGGAAGGCGGCGGAAAGTAAAATATGCGCCCCCAGGCGACGAAAACGTTTTCGGGTTCAGGGTTCTCGAAATCGCCAGTGTCCACCGCCAGGGGGGGGGGGGGGGGCGAGCTTCCTAGACCTCGGGGGGGCGGGAATGCGGGCTCCCGCGGGCTCCAAGAGGTCCAGATCCGCCGCCCCCCTATGGGGTCCTGGGGCAGCGGCCCCGCAGGCGGTGGATGCAGCAAGTCTGGGCTCGCACGGGGAGGCCCGGACGGAGAGGGGATCTGAGGTTTGAACTGGTGGGCCAAGCTTCCACCACCACTGCCATAGGCAGGACGGGGGACAAAAGGGAGGATGGGGAGGTCCTCCTCCTCCTCCTCCTCCTCCTCCTCCTCCTCCTCCTACATATGGTAGTGGTTGTGGGAAATCGGCCCATCAGTAGCCGTTTTCGGATTTCTCTTCCCAGACCCGAGGACCATGAAAGGTGATGCATTATGCAACGACCCGTCCGGGGATAAGCCCCCGGTCCAGGGTCCCTTCTCTTCAGGACCGTTTCCCTTATGTCCTGCCAGAAGGGCGCTAAAACTATGTGTGCAAGAGAGGAGGTAGTGATTGGCAGTCGTCTCGCCGGGTCCCCGTTGGTCCTTCAACAGTGGCGAGTGGCAGTCGTCCCGCCAGGGCCTTGGGTGGTCCCTTGGGGGTCCAAATATTTTGTAGGATTACGTGGTGTGGCCTGGCATCCGCGATAATGCAAAGCGCGTAATTCGCATGACGTCAGCATGGCAGAACAGATGAACATGTCAAGCAGGGCCTTGGCACGGCAGATCGTTGCACAGGTTAGTTTTGCAGCGTATTTCTTGCATGCCGCAAGACTAGGAAAGCCAGGTGGGGTTACCTTCCCGATATTTTGTTTTCCAGGTCTAGCCTTCGCCTCAGATGTTTTGATTTCTTTTTCTGCAAGAGGGTCAGTGGCGATTGTGCCCCATTTCGCTGGATCGTAGGGGCATCCTCAGGGGGGATCGGGGGGTCCTCATTTGTCATTGCGACGCATTGCGTGGCCTGGCGTTGTTTTGTGTCTGATCATGCCCGACCATCCCGCGGTGCCGGGTCCTCGTTTTGGACTTGCAGCGCCCCGCGTCCTCCCCGTCTCCTCCTCCCGACCCCTCTTCCGTCTCGCCCCCTCGCCTCCTCCAGCCGCCTCGCGGACCTCGCAGACCTCGAGCCCATGGCGCTGGCGCTGGTCCCCCACGAGCCCGCCGGCGGCGGCGGCGGCCAGGGACAATAAAAGGGCCCGCCACCCCGCCGAGCTCTGAGCTATTCGTTCCATCGAGGACGTCGGCGCAGGTGGTTGTGGCCATTCGTGGGGCAGAGAGGGCTATTCGAGACGCCTCCGTGGACCCCAGACAGCCCTCGGCCAGGCGCAGCTGCTTGAAACTGGTCCTGGGGCCCCAGAGCCTCCGATCCCCCCCTTCCAAACCGAAACTTCGTGGTAAGTTTCCCTCGCTTCAGGTGGCGCCCCGCCCTTCTGCGTGCTGAGCCGCGGGCTTGTGGAGTCCGCTGGGCAGCGGAGCCCGGAAGCAAAGAAGGTGAAATCGGGGGGGGGGGCTTCGGGGGCAGTTTTACATCGGGGGTGCCTGCGAGGAGGGAGGATGGAGGAGGAGGAGCAGAGAGGAGTAGGCTGGAAAGGACAGGAAAGGGGGGGCCAGGGGGCGGTAGAAGGAGGACGACGAACAAGAGAAAGCAGCAGCAGGAGGAGGAGGAGGAAAGAGTGGACGAGGAGGAGGAGGAGGAGGAGGAGGAGGAGGAGGACGAGGAGGAGGAGGAGTAGGAGGAGACGGGAGGAGGATGAGGAGTGGCGGGCGGGGGGGGCGGGGATCGGAGCGGGTGAAGGAGCGAGGAGGAGGGAGGAGGGGGGGAGGCGCGAATGGGGGCGGAGGACGCCACCTACATAGCTGCACCGTTCCCGGCTGGGCCTGCCCAGGGCCCAGGTCTGGTGCACGCGACCTCTCTTGCCTAGTTATGTTCCGGGATGGGGCCTGGCCAGGAGCAGGGGAGGACAGAGGAGGAGGAGGAGGAGGAGGAGGAGGAGAAGCAGGATGAGGAGGAGCAGGTGGAGAAGTATGGACAGTCAGAGGGAGGCGAAAAAGAGGAGGGATGAGCTGGGAGGTAGAGGGGAGAATGAGAAGGAGGAGCAGGAGGAGGAGGAGGAGGAGGAGGAGGAGGAGGGGGCAGGACGAGGAGGAGGAATAGTGACCAGTGGAAGCCCAAGGCTCCTGAGCGATGTTTGGATAACCCCTCCCTGCAAGCTTCCTCTTCATAGGCTCCTACATGGATTCATTTCCACTGAGGGAAGTGCCCCGTTGGAATACAGCTGTTTGAAGATCCTGAGGCCTGCCAAAACACCATTCTCGGGATTCCGTGTTTCATGTTTGACAGCTTCTAAGGCGGTCTGAAAGGCGCCCAAGGAGGTTCCAATATCTCTTACGTGGCCCAAAACATGTCTGCGAGCACAGCACAGATCTCCCCAGTGCCCTTGTTGTTTCCGGGCGCCCGGGGGCAGTGCTCGGCTCCGGGGAAGCAGGAAGCCACCGCCCCATGGGAATTCTTTACGCTTCGCGTATCCCCACCAGCCCATCTCACAGCAGCAACTCTCGCGAAGCATGCCGACAGTCGTGTTTTTCAGGCGTGTGTCCGCTTGGCCCCGCATATCTCCCCTGTTCCTCCTTCCTCGTGGTGTGAGTCGTTCGAGGTCCGCGTCGTGGTGTGAGTCGTTCGGGCTCCTCGTGGTGTGAGTCGTTCGGGCGCCTCGTCCTGGTGTGAGTCGTTCGGGCCCCCTCGTCCTGGTGTGAGTCGTTCGGGCTCCTCGTGGGGTCTCTTGGGGGCGTCTTGGAGCCTCTTGGGGCCTCTTGGGGGCCTCTCGGGGGCCTCTAGGGAGCCCCTTGGGGGCCTCTTGGGCTCTCTTGAGGCCTCTTGGGAGCCTCTGGAGAGGCTCTTGGAGGCCTCTTGGGACCGCTTGGGGGCCTCTGGGGGGCCTCTGGGAGGCCTCTTTAGAGCCTCCTGGAAGCCTCTTGGGGCCATCTTGGGGCCTCTTGCGACCTCCGCAGAAGCGCAAAGGAGAGCTGCCCCCTGAGAAGAACAAATTGAGCCCCAAACCTTCGTAAAATCAATGATTTTGCTATGAGGGAAGATGAGCGCGGCCCCGGGGAAGCAGGAAGCCACCGCCCCATGGGAATTCAAAATGATAGGTGGGGAGGAGCACCTGGCCATGGCCCTCAGCATGCAAATGTTCATGACGAGGGGCGTCTACGCCGACATGGGCATCGCGACCACGTGGGCGCCAGTACTTCCCAAAACGTAAACAAGACCACCCAAAACAGTAAGTAGGACGTCCCACAAAGTGAGCATGACCTGCGAACAGGTATGCAGCACCTCCCGCAAAGTAAACAGGACTTGCCAAACAGTTCACATAACCTCCTAACAACTAAACGGGATCTCCCAAACAGTACACAGGACCATCCCAAAAAGTAAGTAGGACCTCCCTCACATTCAACAAAGCCTGCCAAAAACTAAGCAGGACCTCCCAAAAAGTAAGCAGGACCTCCCAACAAGTAAACAGGACCATCCCAAATAATAGGTCGGAAGTCCCACAAAGTAAACAGGACCTGCCAAAAAGTAAACAGGACCTCCCAACAAGTAAGCAGGTGGTGTGGGCCCAGCGGGCCCCCCTTGTCGCCGAACGCGATGCGATAGTGTCGTCTTGTGCGCTCGTGTTTGGTCCCCCCACGCCCCCCGTGAAGTCGCGCATCAAAGGTCACTCTTGCCCAGGGTCACTCTTACGTGTAGCCGGTACCGCACCTTCTGAGGAAAATTGAGAGGTTTCGGTCTTGTTGCCGGCTCGGTTGGTAATCGGCCTCTCCTCCGGCGACCGGCGCCCTGGAGCGCCAGCCTCCTTGCCGAGGGAGCGGTGGCCTTTCCCTGGGAGGCGCTCTGAGTCAGAGGATCACGATCAATAGCGAAAGAAGGACGTACACGTACATGAATCCACGTCGGTTTCGAGAGTATGCATTGCGCGAATGTTCGTATCACGCGGCCGTCTCACGGATTTGGGGACCGTGTTCATGTATGTGGGTGGGCGCGTGCGTCCTTCGGCTGTTCCCTACAGGAGGTCATGTCAGGATGCGTGCCAAGATTCCCGATATGTCCGAATGACCCACACAGTTTGCAGAAACGATGGGCCGCAGGGTAGTCCAGTGCTCATGGAGCGCATCTTAGGCCAATCGTATCATGACATCATGCTCGACTAATTCAGAGGGGGCCACAGCATGGGCCGCACATCGGCCGGCCACGTCCCGAACGTTTCGGATCGTAGGAGGGCCAGTCATCGTCGGCCCGCTTCGAGAGATGGGTCCATCCACTGGGAGGGGTCCACGCACCGATTTTTGAGCGTTTGTGGGCCGGGCGGGACAGCCGCCGTTGTCTCAATTGCCCTTGCCTTCGGGTTTCATGCTTGGAGATCACGCCACGTACCGTTGATCGATCCTTCGCTGACAGCGGCTCGTGGGGAAATACATGTTGCAGCCGCCTTGGGACAAACGTCCCCGCTTTCGTAAAAAATGTGTTGTACTTTTTTTCGAAGCTCAATGTTTGAGGGCTAGGGTTTGGCGGCTTCCTATCATGAAGGGCTGTTTCTGGAACGGTGTGGAGTACACTCGACACCGCTAGTGCACCCTCGCATCCCTGCCTCCTCGGCCCATCCTTCATCACCTTCGATGGCCAGCCCCGCTCGAAGAGCCTCGACATGCGCGTTCAAGGGGCTCGCATCCCCACCGCGCCTCCTCGCTGCCAGCTCTGACAGGTGCCGCGGCCAGGCCGACTGGCACTCGGCGCGCTGCTGAATCGGCGCGCTCTCGGCCTGCTTTGGGCTGCCCCGCTGGGGCCCCGCGCGATGGCCTCGTTGCCCCTGGCGCGTGCGAGCCCCCCAGGGGGGCGGTAGGCCGCCGCGGCGGCGGCGCCCCGAGGAGCCCAGTCCTGAGCACCCCGCACGTGACGTTCGACGTCTACGCGGCGGGCGTCGCGGGCCTGGTGGCCCCAGGGGATGATGGGCCCGTTTTTTCGACCACCACTACCACCATCATGAGTTGGAAGGGGGGAGAAGGTGGAGGAGGAGGAGGAGGAGGAGGAGGAGGAGGAGGAGGAGGAGGAGGACGCAGAGGAGGAGGAGGAGGAGGAGGAGGAGGAGGAGGAGGAGGAGGACCCCCTCCCCCTCCAACTTATGGTGTGGAAAACAGGCCCATCAGGGGAGGGGGGGGTTCAGCGGGGGCAACGATAGGGGGGGGGGGGGGATAAGGCTCATTGGGGGGGATGCATCGACCCCCAAGCGCCCACTGATCGCCGATAGTCAGGCGATCGCAAACATGGATCAAGGGGGCGTGGAGTAGCGACGGGTCCCGTTTCCGCGGGAAATCGCGGGTTTCCGCCGCCGGTCGAGGCCGCACGGGCCGCACTTTGGCGAGGGCACCTCCTCCGATCCATGGATTTGGCGACCGCGCGCCAAATCCATGGATCGCTAATCCATGTTTGCGCGCCCCCGAGGTAGGGGCCCGATAGCCCCAACCTGCTCAGGAGGCTGAGGATTCACTAAGGGAGGCCCATCGCCGATCCATCGGCGCTGTATCGCCGGTTCCAGGTCGATGTTTCCCACCCCTAGGGGGCCACATGCGATCCCTGCCCCTGCCCCCCACGATTTCTGAGGGGAAGGGTGGGGCTCCCGAGCGAAGTGAACCCCCCCTCAGAAATCGTGTGGGGGGGGGGGCAGGGTTCGCACGTGGCCTCCTGCACCCCCCCTGTCCCCGTCTCCCCCCGCCCCTGTCGTTGCCCCTCAGCCCGGGAGCGAGGGAAAGGCGGGCACGCTCGTGAGGTCACCCGGGTTCTCGAGAGTGCGCACGGCGCGAGCGTGCGTGCCACAGGGCTGGCCTCGCGGGCTGGGTTGGGCCTGTGCGCGGTCGGGCGCGTGCGTCCTTCGGGGGCTCCCTCGGAGAGGAAAGCCTCCCCAAACGGTGACAAGAAGCATACATGCTCGGAGGTCCGCCGGGATTTCTGGGATCGACGCTGTGACCCCACCCCTGGCGCGCGGGGCGCGCCGGGGGCGGCGCCGGAGGCGCTTCCTGGGGGCCCCAGTGCCGATCGGAGGAATCCGCGCGGACCTCCGACTTGTTCTGTTTACGTAATGGTTTGCCCCCCTGTGGGTGCCCGTGCCCACTCCCTCGTCGTCGCCACGGCGGCATGCGCCTCGGGATGTGCTCAGCGCACCCCGAGAGACCGAGAGGGGTCTCGGGGGGGAACGGAGCCGGTGCCTGTTTGTTTCGGTATCGTTTAACCGATCCCCATCCCCATCCCCATTCCCTTCGAGACCCCCACCAAATTACCACCCCAGTTGGGGATACACCCCTCGATGCCCGAAAGGCACGGCCTATATCCCGATCTAGAGATCTAGGGGGGTACATCGACCATTGGGGTCCAGGCCACGCCGCTGGGGATGGGGATCCGTTAAACTATACTCATTGTTCCCCCAGGTGCAGGGATTCGCCGCCAAGGGCGAGGCGTTGTTCGGCGCACGCGGTTACGAGCGTTTCTTCGGGGAGTTGTTGCCCACGGAGCTCACCTGCGTGATGGCGCTGGAGGTCAGGGCCGTCACGATTCGATCAGTCGGTTGATGCGTGGCGATGGCTATTCGCGGTATGGGTCGATTTCATTACACAACCCCAAAGGTGGCCTCACTTCATTGGTGTGGTTCGGTCGCTCCCATTCAGCATGCGTTTCGAGCGACCTGTAATGAAGGATAGCCTTTTGGACAGCCTTGGAGGTGGCTACCCCAGAGATGATGATACTCGCCTGGGGCAAGATCCTCGAGTCCTCCGCCATATACGGTCGAATGGGATGCTGGACGGAGGTTCGACCTCGGGGGCAGAGTGTCTCCTCCGCCTGCTTCTGATCATTGATTGACTGAACTGACACGACTACTTCTGCTACCCGAGCCCGTGCTACCATTCTTCCCTCCATCCATCCCTCGTTTCTCCTCCCTCGCCCTCTCCCACTCCTCCCTCGACCTCTCCCTCCTCCCTCCTCCCTCCTATCCCAGCCCCCCTGTTCGTATTCCGCGCCCCCCCTCCTCGCTTCTTCCTCCTCCTGCACCTCGCCCCCACCCCTTCCTGCTCCAGCAGATCCCGTCCGATGAATTCGTCTCTCCGTCTCCTCCGCTTCCTCTCGACAACCTTCTCTCTCCCTTGTCCTGCCTCCCTCATCCACCTCCCTTGCGCACATCCCTGGGAGACGTTCTCCCAGGCCGTGTTGTAATTTGCTGGGCAGTGGTGAATCGATGGGTGCAGTGTTCCACCCTAGCCTAGGCGGGCGCCCACAATCCCTTGTCCTCAACCTTTCTCCGCCCCCTCTCCCTTCCTGCTTTCGCGCCCCACCCGCGTCCCCCCCAGCACATGCCCCCCAACCCCCCCTCCTACCCCCTGGGCCCACATTCCCTCCCTCCTCCTCCTCCTCCTCCTCCTCCTCCTCCTCCTCCTCCTCCTCCTCCTCCTCCTCCTCCTCCTCCTCCTCCTCCTCCTCCTCTCCTCCTCCGCCTCCTCCTCCTCCTCCTCCTCCGCCTCCTCCTCCTCCTCCTCCCCTCCTCCTCCTCCTCCTCCTCCTCCTCCTCCCCCGCCTGCCTGGCCGGGCCTGGCCGCCCCCCTTGTCCGCCCCCACCTCCCGCCGAAGCCTACCCCGCGGGCTGTGCGCACAGTGGCCCTTCGCCAGAGGGACCTGCGGTGCGCGGGGGGCGAGGGGCGCGAGGGGGTTCGGGTTGGAGGGCGCGCCCAAGCACACATCAGAGGAGCAAGAGGTCATGATGATGATGATGATGATGATGATGATGATGATGATGATGCTGATGCTGATGCTGATCTGATGCTGATGCTGATGCTGATGCTGATACCGATGATGACGATTCTGGCGGTGAGGATGATGGTGATGATGATGGTGCTGCTGCTGGTGATGATGATGCTGATGATGATGAGGCTGATGCTGATGATGCTGATGGTGATGATGAATATGATGCTGATGATGCTGCAGAAGGAGATGCTGATGGATGAGATGATGATGAGATGATGATGATGATGATGATGATGCTGATGATGCTGATGCTGATGCTGATGCTGATGGTGGTGATGATGATTGTGCTGATGATGATGCTGATGATGATGATGATGATGATAATGATGACGATGACGATGACGATGGTGATGATGATGATGATGATGATGATGATGATGATGATGATGATGATGATGATGATGATTATGCTGCTGCTGATGCTGCTGCTGCTGCTGATGATGATGATGATGATGATGATGATGATGATGATGATGATGATGACGATACGTTCCAGGATCTCCAATATTCCCAGGATTGCCCATATTTCCTCATGTCCCGCACCGGCTGCGCCGCTAGATACTCTTGACATGTTGGGTTTAAAGTTTTGCCACGCTATTGGACCATGCGTTCCCCCGGCCGTTCTTTCTTGGGGCGCTTCAGGGTCGTCTTGGAGCCGATCTTGGGTGTCTTCGAGGCCTCTTGGGCCGTCTTGGGGCCCTTTTTGGGCCGTCTTGGGAGCTTTTTGAGCCGTTCTGGTTCCATCTTGGAGACATTTTGAGCGATCTTGGGGCAATATTTAGGGCCTCTTGAGCCGTCTTGAACCATCGGACGCCCATTTTGAGGCGCATCCCAACTTCATGTGTTGTGTGTGTCGAAAAATCACTAAGTTTGGCCTCTTCGGGCCCGACTGCAGGACCTCTTGGAGGCCTCTTGAGCCGTCTAGAAGGCCTCTTGGGGGCCTCTGGGCCGTCTTGAGCCGTCTTGGAGGCTTCTTGGGCAACCTTGGAGGCATCTTGGACTCTCTTGGGCCGTCTTGGCGGCCACCTGGGACCATCTTGGGAACATCTTGGGCGAACATGGAGGCCACGTTGTCCGTCTTGGAGGCCATCTTGGAGTCATCTTGGAGCCATCTGGAGCAGGAACAACCTTGCAACCGCCTCTGGAAGAGCTTTCAGGGTGGCTGGCGCGCTGGGCCAACGCCCCAGAGGGAATCCTCAAAAGAACTAGTAACCCCTAAGACGTTTAGCACGCCAGGTACCTCTGTGATGAATCAACAGGAGGCGGTGGATCGGCCCATCCCGACACCGTGCCTGGGTTGTCTACTGGATGTTCGTTGGGATCCCGTGGGAGGCCTCTCTGGGGCCTCTTGGAGGCAGTTGGAGGCCGCTTTGGGACCTCTTGGGGCCTCTGATGGGCCTCTGTGGGGCCCCTTGGAGCCTCTTTGGGGCCCTATTAGAGCTTCCTGGGCGCCTCTGGGGGTCTCCTGGCCGCCTCTTGGGGCCGAAGACTGGGATTTTTGGTTCGTGTTCCCTTTGCGGCCTCGTGGCCCGTCTTTGCCCGTCGTGGGCGCCTTTCTTGCTTTCTTGGGCCATCTTGGGGCCGTCTTGGTGGCGTCTTGGGCTGTCTTGGGGCCGGATGTTCGGTCGGCCTCTTGGGCCCCTTCTGGGGCTGTCTTGGGGCCGACCCTCTTGGCCCGTCTTTGGCGCTTTTGGGCCCTTTTTGGGCTATCGTGGGGCCGTCTTGGTGGAGCTTGGGCGGCCTTGGGGCGGTCTTGGAGACCTCTTGGGCAGTCTTGAAGCGTCGGTGAGGCGAAGAGACGATTAGGCCAACAACGGACAAACTTTGGAACATCACTGCTTTTGCATCTTGTGGCCTTGTTGGGAGGCCTCTTGGAGGCTCCTTGGGGGGTCTTGGAGGCCTCGTTGGCCGTCTGGGGGCCATCTGGGCCGATCTTTCGGCGACTCGGGGCACTCTTGGGCCATCTTCGGGGCCTCTTGGGGCCCTCGTGGCCCGTCGTGGGGCCCTCCTGGACCCAAACACTTCACGCGCCGCCACTGGAAAGCCCAGGGGGCACTCGAGAAGCCCCAAGAGATTTATGATGTTGGGTATGGGCCAGGGCTGAGGACCCAGGCTCCAGGGATTGAGCAGATGACCTGAGGACACGCCCACACCGTGCCCAGCGGCACGGTGGCTGATCATGACATCCTTCTCGCCCTGACGCAGACCGCGAATGCCGTATCGCACGCAGCGTTCGGCAAGCCGCGCCCCAGAGGCCACCCTTGCCTGTAAGAGGCGCGCAGCTCAGCCCGGGTGAGGTGTGGACGCTGCCGCCCCTCGTCGCCTCCGCGCTGCGGGCCCGGCGGCTCCGCCGCGACTTCGGCGCGCGGACGGTGCAGGACCAGGGCTGTGCGATCAGTCTAGTCAGGAGGGAAAAAACACACAGACACAATTCATCGTCGATTCCCCAGAAAATATGGGAAAATATGGGAAGTGGGGCGGAAAAACAAAAACCACGAAAATATAGGGATACATGGGGAATCGTTTTATTTGTTTTGTATTTATCTGTGTGTCCCAGGGCCCCTTCATTCTAGGCTTCACCTCACATGGGGTCCGAGCGGATGGGGTCGGAGAATCGCGCCGCATCGCCGATGCTTCGGCGCTGCGCCTCGATGAGGAGCCTGATTCGCTCCGCGCTGGCGTCGCCGATGCACCGCCCACGTCGCGGACGCATCCCTGATGAATCGTCAATGGGTCGCCGAGGTATCGTCGATGCGGCGCGATCCTCCGACCCCATGTTCCGTTTCCATCCCCGGGAGGTTTCTAAACTCGTGCCAGCCCCACCCATGCAGATATGGGGTTCATTTGGCTGCAGGTATGCTTCAAATTAGGAATCCCAGCAGAGGTAGGGCTTGCACGTGCGACTTTCATTTTTTCGTACATGGGCTGCGCAACGTTGCAAAGGATGTGTCAAGAGGAGTCGCGAAGAGGTTTCGGGTCGTTTTCAGATATATGGCTTCGAAGGCTTTCTCATGTGTCCGCAGAACTTGTTGAATGGCGGGAGGAGGGATCGCCAGCTGGGCTCGCGTGGAGATCTCGCCAGCCGAGAATTGGGGGCTGGGACATGAGGGCCGGGGCCCCACTGCGCCCTGAAGACGTGGCCCGCGGCGCAAGATGGGGAGGCGGATATTTCGCGGAATCAGCGCAAGCGCGCTTCACCGCGGCAGTCGCCCTCTGGCGGGCCAGCGCACGCGACGGCAGGGTTTCTCTTTTTCGGGGCGCGCCGACGGGCCCGGGAAATCACCGGCGCCCAGCGTTTTCCGACGGGGAGCGGATGTCCGATCAGCTCTGGGCGCGCGCGACGCCCGGCGGCCTCGCAGAGGCATTTAAGCGACAGAAGGCCGCGGACTTAGATAGAGGCCCGGGCCTCGGAGGAAGGGCCCCTCGGAGACAGCAGCAGCGGAGGCGGGGTCCTCGGGGGCGCAGAACTTAGAGGGCCTCCCGCGTCAGCTGGGCGCCAGACGTCGGGGCCGCCCCTTGGTGTCCAAGTTCTCGGCTTGGGCCAGACAGTTGTAATTTCCTCGACCTGCCAGTCGCGCTCTCGGCCCGGGCGGCCTCGCGGAGCGCATTTGCCGTGGGCGCGGCGATTCAGCAAATCCGTGGCCATGGATCTTTTACGTGGACATGTTGGGCATCAGCTGTCCCGTTCTTGGCGCCGTGGATCATGGCGCCGACGATTCACCTGCGCGCTGGCGAAGGAAGCGCTTCCGCCGGCGTTTTTTGTCTGCATTCAGGGCCCCCGAAAACGGGATGGCGGATGGAGGCCCACCGTTTCTGGGCGAGTTCACCCGCGCCCCCGGGCAATCTGGAACGCTGTGCCAGCGCGTCCGCGACAGCGAGAGCCCGCGCCAGAACGGACGTTGCGAGCACCACGGGAGGCGGATAAACATTGGATTTCCCAATGGCGGCCCTTGAATTCCCCCGGGCGGTTCTCGAGGAGGTCGAGGGTCTCGCGGCCCAAGTGGTGGCCGCCAGAACCAGTTCGCCCGCGATTCAGATTTCCCCCGCGCAGGCTCGGTGACGTTAAAATCTCAGGTTGCCTCACTTCCTACTCTCACGGCGATTCCCCCAGCGGGGTCGGCGTGGGCGACGCGGCGCGAAGCGCCGCCGATTGCGACGCAGCGGGCGTCGCTTCAAGCTCGACGCTTCAAGCGCAGACAGCCGGGCGAGCAGTCGCGGCCGTCGATGTCCGAGAGAGAATGAAGCACCCCGCGCAGTTTCGGCAACTTGTTGGGTCGGCGGGTCGGGGGCGGGCCCCTTCCGGTTAAGAGCTAGGCGGGGCGCGCGAAGCCCTGATGGGGGAGACAGGGCGCGGGCGGGCGGGGCCTCGGGACAGTTTCGAAAACACGCTGGACAGATTTTCGCCCTGGGCTCGCGGATTGATGCGCGGCTGCGGTTCATCGCCCGCGAGCGTTCTTGCGCGACGCAGAAAAATGCCGTCCATGGGCCGCGATTGGTATAAGAGGAAACAAGCTCACAAAGTGCAGATCGGAACCGTTTCGCTGGGCCACCAAAGAGGGGGCGCGGGGCGCCGAGCTTCTAGATAGGCCAATGCTCTACGCCCCGGGTGAGAAGATCCCCGGGGCTTGGCCGGGCGGGCCACCTCGGCCGACCTGGCCGAGACCGGCAGCCCCGCCCCGCGGCGCGGCGCGCGGGGCGCGCCCGAGGGGCTGTGTTTCGAGCCCGCTCATCCGACGAATCTTGCCCCCGCTCAGCTCCAGCGCGCGGCCTGCGCTCTCCCCGAGCCTGTCGCCTCCGATCCTCCGAGGCATTCCCGGGTGATTTCAGACGATGGAGAAGTGTCCGCCGCGCCCCCCTGGCCCCCCCTGCTCCGACGGGTCGATTGCGCCAGCTGTCTCACGAGGGCCCGGCGCATCGCCGCTCCCCATCCGGCGCGGCCGATGGCCTCGGAGCGCGAGCAGATCACGTCCAGAGCGCCAGACAAGATCCGTCTTGCGCATGACTTCTATATTTTCGTTGGCCCCCGAGTCGCCCCCCTTCGGCTCCCCAGTCCGATTCCGGCATTCCCCCATCTTCTGAGGAGCTCCCCAGATCTCGCCCCGTTCTTCCTCGAAACATTCTATTTCGGCCAACCCTGGCGAGGGGCGCGCGGGCGCCTCCTTAGTTCGGATCCAGACGCGCAGGCCGGCTGAGCAAAGGGTGATCCAGGCGTGGTGCGCGAGGAGAAACTCTTGGATAAAGCGAGTCCTGTCACGGGTTTGCAGCCGATTTCTGGGAGGGGCGCCGACCGCGACCCCCAGACCAGGCTCCTCGAGGAGCCGAAATCTCGATCAAGCAGCCCTCCCTGGAGTAGCGCACAGTGCATGATTTTCCTGATGGGGCGGAATTGCGGGCAATGGTGCCCCGGCCGACGGGCCGCGATGGGTGCGCCGCGGATGTCCCGACCATGCCCTCTGTGCTAGGATGGTCAGACGTTGCCAGCCGCGAGGGGTTTGGTTCCCTCCTCCTCGCGAAGTCGCGCGGGCGCGCCCAGGGATCCAATATGCGAGCCCCCGCCCTGCAAGGAGAAAGCATCATGCTGGCCCTCCATGCCATTGCTTCTCTCGCGCTGTCCCTGAACACTCGTTTTTGTCAGTCAAAGAAACAGGAGAGGCCTCGATGAGACCATCGCCTGCGAGCCTTGTCAGGACTTGCGTCTCAACCCAGGAGAGTCGATTGATTTCGCGTCGCCAGAATAGAGACTGGGCGAAGCCCCTTCCTTTGGCATCGAGCTCCCATTCTGTGGCTCGCATCTGAGGGCACTTGGAAAGTCCGCGTTGGAACCGTGCCCGCGGGTCCAGATGTCCAGACTAGGAGGGGCCCGCGTGCCATCATTGTCATTGGACTGTCATTGAGGTCGATGACCTCGTTCTGTCCGCTCAGCCCGACGAGTCCTGCTTCGGGGAAAGTGGCAGGAAGGGGGGGCGACTGTGCTGGCGGGTGCACTAATTATGCGAGCCGGGCCCAGATCTTGGTCGATCGAGAGGCTGCATGTTTGAACAGCTTGCCCCGACGGGTATCGGTGCGCATCGCGAGTCTACTCTTTCCTCCCTGCTGACGCCAGCCCAGGCCCGGTCTTGCCGCGCCATGATTGCTTGGGGCCGAAGAGACGGGGGTCAGTGCAAATGGGGGGCAGTCAGAGCGCCGGATCCTGAAGGACCCCGCAGAGCCAGAGTTGCGTTGGCCATGGCTCAGTTTTGGATTGGCCCGGGTCGGTTGGCCCCCGAACTGGCCTTATATAGTGGGTAGCGAGGGTGGCGCGCCCCGTTGTCTCCGTAGGGCCTCCCTCCAAAGTGCAGCTTTGCTGTCCCCTGCAGAAGAAGACGCTCTCCTCCGCATCAGATTTGTAGACATCTGGAGAGCGCCGCGCCTCAGAATATTACGTCGTGGCACGTTGCACCCCGGGCCCGCGAGGAGGAGGGGGGGGGGCAGGGGGCCCGGAGGGTGCTTTTGGTTGCGGCTTCGGGTCACGACGTCAGGCCCTGTAGACGCGCAGCGGTTTCTTCCAGTTCCTGGAGATTTCAGGAGCTGCGGAGACTTCGCCCCTCTCCGCAGTCGATGCTGATGCGCCACGTTCCCATGTTTTGTGGAGAGCTCTGTTGCTGAATGATATGTCCAAGCCGGACTGGCGCGTGGGCCGGCGCTGTTCCCAGTTGTGTCATCGAATGATTGCGCGAGGAGATGTCGTCCGTGTCCGTAGTGGGCGCTAATAGTATGTCTGACCTTTTTCAAAGTAATGAAAACACATCGCGGGGTCCCTGACCAACAGGGGAAACGCCGTACAGTTGGCGGTGGTTCGAGACGGTCTCGCTTCGATTGGCTGTCAGGTAAGGTGGGCACCTCGCGGGGGAATGGCGCCGGACTCCCTCTCAAAGGCCGATCGTGCCTGAGGAAATGCGACCGTGCAGGATCTTCTCGCCCGAGCGTTACCGACCGCGCCTTGAACCGGGATTTGAAGTTCAGTACCCGTAGTGTTATCCCCCTTTTCTTTCTTAGCCCAGGAGGGTCTTCGGGAGCGCCGGCCTCGGATGGGTCCTTGCCAAAACCATTGGAAAGAGTTTCGCTGTATGCCTTTTCGCCTTTGTCCCCCTTCCTCTCGGGTTTGAGAAGGTAGCGCGTGCATCGCTTGTGCAGCCATGTCGGCCGTGATTTTCTTTTCAGTTTTAGCGGAGAGCCCGGTACGATTCCCGACGCGACTTGTGAAGCAAAAAAACGTCGTCCTCGCTCCCTCCCATGCCTCGTCCTTAAGACCCCTCTTGTGGTTTCACCAGTAAGGGTTCACAAAGGGCGCCCCTGCATGGAGCGCGAGGAGGAAAGGACGAATGTGGTACACACAGGAACGTTGTCTGATTTTGCGCGGTTCAGGACTATTATATGAAGTTTCACAATGTTCCACGTTAGGCCGCGCGAGTTTGACTTGGACCGCAGGTCCGTGCAGCAGGGTTCTCACGAACACAAAGCTCGCACTTTTTGGACATGGTTTGTTTTAGCTTCTTGATATTAGAATACGAGCCTGCATGCTACTGGACCGCAAGCGACGGATGTAGAAGTTCGGACCGATTGCGCGGACATTCGCGCGCAAGCTGCCCGCGCAAGTTCGCTAATGTGCGCCTCATTTTCCGATGCGCTGTTGCGTCCCTGTCTTGCCTATATTAGTGATGCCCGAAATGAAGACCGCGTTAGGTTCAGGAAGGACCCGGGTTTTCCAGCCTCTTCTTTGATTTTTGTCGTAGAGCCTCTTCGTTGCCTTGGCTCGTTTTGGCCAGGGAAGCCCCTTTTTGTTTCTTATGTGTACGTTTTCATCATGGTATCGTGATGAGTGCAGGTCAGCGCGGAAGGCCGTCGTCGTGTCGATGCGCAATACCTCTTCGTCGTCTTGGCACCATCGCCGTCCTCTCCACCCCACACCCAAACTTCGCCCTGAGAGGAGGTGCTGCGTGGGCTGTCGTCCCGTTTCGCGGTCCATTCCTTCCCTTCGCGTTTTTTTCGGGCCCACTCTTCGCCGTCGTCCCGTCTTGCCGCCAACATCCCCCGTCTTTGCAAGGCCGGAATGTGTAAAGCATCCACCGCCTGGGCAACACACTTCCGAACACCGCAGCGAGCGGTGGGCACGGAAGCGTTGGGACCCCCTCTCAGGAATCGAAGACACCCATATCCACAGGAGCAGGGGCAGGGGGGAGGAGAGGCCCGCCTGCTCGCCCCTGGCAGGAGGTGCTGTCGCGGGCCCGGGGCAGCCGCGCGGTGCGGGCGCCGCCCGGCCTGCGCGGGGAGCACCACCAGCTGTGCGTCGTGATGCCCGTGCCGGCCGGGCCCCGTGTCTACATGAGGCAGGCGGAGGTCTCCAGGGCTCGGGTCGGGCCGGACGAAAGGGGGGGATTGGGGAAGGGGGGGTTACGAAATTTGCTGCATGCAGCTGGTTCCGGCCTCACCGAGGGGCCCATTCCTCGATACATAGCCGCCTCCGGCGCCGGGAGGCGCCGGGAAAATCAGCTACGTGAGCTGATTCTCAAACCCCCCCTTTGCTATCCCCCCATTTCGCCCGACCCGATCGGGGAGATCGGCACGGGTACGGAAGGAAGTGGCGCTAAGACTCTAGGCCTCCTAGATTTGGCCAGACCGGGCCGGGCCCAGTGTCTACATGAGGCAGGCGGAGGCCTCCAGGGCTCGGGGAGATCGGCACGGGTACGGAACGAAGTGGCGCTAAGACTCCTAGGCCTCCTAGATCTGGCCAGACCCGGCCGGGCCCAGTGTCTACATGAGGCAGGCGGAGGCCTCCAGGGCTCGGGGAGATCGGCACGGGTACGGAACGAAGTGGCGCTAAGACTCCTAGGCCTCATAGATCTGGCCAGGCACAGCTGGGGGAGCTGTGGTCCCTACCCCCCTGGGGGACCCATCGATTTCGACACCCCTCTCGAGAGATCGTCGATGCGATGGGTTCCCCCAGGGGGGTAAGGACCACAGCTGCCCCAGTTATGGCTGCTCGGTAGATGGGGTCGGAGTAGATGGGGTCGGAAGAAGGGGGGCGCGGGGCTCCAGCTCGCGCTGTACCCCGAAGCGTGCAGAGGCGTTGGTTACTCCGCAGCAGCTCGGACTCCCTGCCCCCCCCCCCCCGCCGGGGGGCTGACGTGGCCGCGAGGGCGGCCTGGCCTCGTGTCCGCGGCTTGGCGGGCAGAGAACTCGTCGGCTGAGCGGCGGGGTGATGCCGCCCAGGGCATCTCCCCCCCTGGGGCGCACACGGATGTTTGCGTTTCGAGCACCTCCCCCTTCTTGTTCGTCCTCCCCGCGTACTCTACCCCCCTCTCCTCCCTCCTTCTCCTCCTCCGCAGTCCACTCCGCATCATTCCTCCCCTCCTCCCCTCCTCCCGGTCCCCCCTCCCGCCCCTCTTCCCCCCTCATCCAGATCTGAGTTATTTTCGGCTGCTGGGACAGACTCAACAATGATGGTTCAGGGTGCGCAGCTCAATTCCATGAAGGACTCATTGTTTCTCGTGCTAGAAATTTGAGCCAACAGCCCATGGCGACGTCACCAATTGAGGTATCGGCCGTGCGAAACCAGAATCAAACAAATTTCAGGCCGGGCAGTGCGGGCCAAAAGGCACACGCGACACGATCAGGAAGGGGGAGCCGAAATGTGTTTCCCGCCTGCGGCCAGATGGCCAAACTTCGCGACACCCGCTTTGGCAAAGATAGCCCTTGCGTCCAGACCCCGCGGCAGAAGTGTTTAGCATCGTGCTCTGGGGCCCGCGGGTGTCAGCCATTCGAGCCGGACGCACCGCTGAAGGCGACGGCGATCAAAGCGAGTGAGTGACCAACGCGCATACAGTGAGATCGTTGACACAAGGTCCGGTTCGAGGTTAGAAGGGGCTCGGTGGTTTCTTCGATTTGCTTTCGTTCTGTGGCGTTCGCGGTGGCGAGCCCTTTCGGTCGTGTTTCAAATGTTACAGCCGTTCCTTCGATGTTTGCGGCTCGATTTGGAACAAAATGAGGCCTCTTTATCATGCATGTTTCCTTACGTCGGTAGCCCGGCTGTACCACCCCTCCCCTCCTCCTCTAAATCTCCGTGTTCGGGGATCCATGAGAAGTCGCGCCTGGATCGTCAGAAGCCTGTTGCCGCCGCTTTTTTCCGCATGCCAGGAATCAGATCGGATGTTGAAAACAAAGCCTGGTACGCTTCAAGAAATCCCCAGGAGCCAATACCGCAGTGAGACTAGGAGGCCCAACAACATGCTCCGTATCTCCTGGGGAGACTCCTCATCCTCCTCATTCTTCGCCCTGCCCCATATCCTCCCCGCTCGCCCACCCACCCTGTCGCCCGCTGGAAGTTTAAAATCAGGCGGCAGAGAACGGTTGAACGTACACCAGGGAGGGGGGGAGGTGGAGGATGGAAGAGGGAGGGAGGAGGAGGAGGGGGAGGAAGAGGAGGTGGAGCAGGAGGTGCAGGAGGAGCAGGAGTAGCAAGAGGAGGGGGGAGGAGGCGGCGGAGGAGGGGGGGGAGGGGGACGGGGAGGGGAAGGAGGAGGAGGAGGAGCAGGAGGAGGAGGAGGAGGAGGAGGAGGAGGAGGAGGAGGAGGAGGAGGGGGGGACAAGGTGGAAAAGGATACGGAAAAGGAGGAGGAGGGTGAGGAAAGAGGGAGGAGGGGGGAGGAGGAAGGGAGGAGGAGGGAGGAGGACGAGGAGGGGGAGGCAGAGCAGGAGGAGGAGGAGCAGGAGGAGGACAAACGCACCGAGACTTGCTGCTAATCTTAGTCGAACGTTAAAAGCAGGGGGAGGAGAAGGAGGAGCAGGAGGAGCAGGAGGGGGGGGGGAGGACTCGGAAGAGCAGGAGGAGGGGGAGGAGGCGGAGGCAAAAGAGGAGGCGGAGGAGGAGGCGGGAGGCGGAGGAGAATGAGGAGGAGGAGGAGGAGGAGGAGGAGGGGGAAAAGGATGAGGAGGAGGAGGAGGGGGGGGAGGATCGCGATTCGGTTTCGGAACGATTGCGCAGCAATATTCAAACATTTCTACTTTTGGTGAAGCCCTCCCCCCCGGCTGAAACGGTCCAGGTATCCTCGTCGATTATATTGATTGTCCCTGGCTCACACGGCTGCAACAAGGAACGAATCTGTTGCGAACCGAAGAAGCCACGGGAACGATAGATCCAATTTCCAGTTGTGAATGATAAGCCATGCTATGTGAATCGTGGACCCACCCACCCCTGAGGTGCACCCTATCCCCCACACGTGGCTGGAGTAAACCACCGCCGACGGGAACGAGCGGACAACAGGGATAGGTAAGCCATGCCGTCCGCGCGGCAGTGGTGGTGGTGCTGTAGCACCGCGTGCACTGGTTGGAGTCGCCGACGGGATGCTGAGAGGCAAAGGCCGCCACCATTGACGGTGCAGGCGGGAGAAGGGGATGAGGAGGAGGCGGGTCCGGGGCAGCAACACCAGCAACAAGAGCGGCTTGTTCTGTCTCTCGACAGCGGGAGACTCCAAGGTTGACCTCAAGAGATGTTTCCGCACTTCGCACTTCATTTGCCTTAACCTCAGGCACAAAAGCTTCCGCCCTCCGACTCTGACGTACCCTTGCCCTCTCAGTGGCACTGTCAGCCAATTCGTCGACGAGACGGTTTCCATGCATCACCCGTTTCTCTAAATGACAGCGAGAGGAGAACGATGTGAGGGCACATGCAAGACGGAATTACAATTGCTATACCGCTTCTAATTGCCCTCCAATGTCCCCCCATATGCCAGCAAGAGCTCCAAAGTGTTTAAACAAACGCTTCTCGTACCAGACACGAACGACCCATCGTGGTCCGAAGCGAAACTAATTGATGCTAAGCTGAAACGAATGGCGATTGCAAGAGCCCCCGACTCACCTCTCGGGACGGTCTGAGACTTACCCACGAGAGGCTCAGTGATGGAGGTTCTGACGAGGTTGGGGGGGAACTGACACATTCGACGACGGCCAACGCAACGCGCCTGAGCTGCGGATCACGGCTGCCAGGGCCCCCCGAACGCGCGTCGCCGAACCTATAAATTGGTTTGGCATCCGTCCCACGGCCAAGGCACCCCTCAGTCAGCACAGCATCGGCACCGCCACTGACTTGCCTACACTCCCGAGAACGGGGGACTCGACCGCGGTTCACGACGACGGGATGAGCCCTCCATGCCAGAAACAAGGACAAGCATCCCCCTGGGAGACGGCCTGCATGACTACGTCATCGGACGACTCGTATATATCCCGGTTGTTGTTACGTGGCCATAACCAATACCGATGCTTGGGGGTCTCGGGGGCCTCCTTACACCGAGGGCAACGGTCGCGCTCTTGCAGGCCAACCTCCTTCTTTCGACCCGGGGGCCAGGAGCCCCCCACAGCGATCGAGAGAAGCAACTCAGCAAGTTTGCGCCCGTCGGACGCGTCGCGAAGCGGATGCAAAAGGAGGAGCTGGCTGCCGTTACCAACTTTTCCCTCCATTGCCTCCCAAAAGTAGGCCTGAGACGCAGCCTGCCACTGAAGAGAGGAGAGACTAGAGAGGAAATCATGCAACAGCCCTTCGGCCTGATCGACTGCAACGAAATCGGCTTCGTGAAAGATCAATGGAAAGTCGGGCTCAACGCCGTCCGTGCTTGGCCCGTTCAAATGGGCCGGGGAAATGGGGGTCCAATCGAGCAACATCACTTGATGAATCATGGCCGAAATGGGCCCCCGAAAGTGCTTGACACACTTAGCAGGCTCGATGGCCTGCATCCCACGGTGAATGATGGGCCAAGCACGTCGGGTGCCCTCGCGAGATTGAGGGCTCAGCGAGCTATTCATGCAGTTCTTGCTTCGAACACACGGTAGGCAGCCGCAAGACAGGGTCGTTGCCAGGCGCGCGGAGGTCGAGGAGGCTCGTCACGCACCGACCTGACCTCGTTGGCACGCGCCTGCGACAGCACCTGGCGTCTTCCTGGGGCCGGCTGCGTGGCGACCACAAGCACCGTGCACTTGGACTCAGTAATTGGCCCCTGCCTGCGGGACCGCGAGTTGCACGTTCTTGGTTGCCAAAGACTTGTTTCGAGGCGCGAGCGCGCGCCTCCAGGGTGAAGCTTTGTTGTTATGTTGGAACGACGTCTCAGCGCGTTGTCCTGTGGTAGCCTCGCGGAATGCCCTTGCCATCTCCCTGAGCAGTGCCGAGATGGGTCGTCTGCAACATCGGCTTTGCCACGATGCCCTAGCAATCTGGCGATTGGGCGCCAGCGCCACACTCTTTGGCGCCAACGTGAGGGACTCCTTTTCAAAAAGTAGCGCAACATCACGCACACCATATTTAAGATCGCGATCAACTTGTTTTGCAGAGCCCCTGTGAACTGAAGAATGATCGTCAGTCCATACACGGTCGCCCATACGCGGGTGCAGAATGCATGATTTACATGCAGCATATGAAATAGATTATGCATATGGCCAAACGCGCGCCACTGCGAAGACCGTGAGGTGTGCTTTGAGCGGGCTCGAAAGCGAGGGAGTGGGCACCTGACTGGGGCAGGATGCGGGGGCAAACGCAGAGCTGCAGCTCAAGCGCGAGGAGCACGGGGGGGTGCCCAGACGAGGGGGGCCCTGGCTTCAAAGTAGTCAACGCGGGACCCAACCAGTTCGCCCCGTAGAAGATACCCCCCATGTCGAGTAAGGCCTGGTCGTAAGTGGCCCCTAGAATTGGCAGCGATCTCAGCGTCGACTATTTTGGTGAACGCTCCGTGCATGGGCGAGTTCGCAGATATCGCCGTCCCCCATTCAGGGTTAGTGTCACTGGCCCAGTCTTTGTCCAAATCGTCGTGGCATACATTCCACCACCGAGAACATATGATGAGCAAACCGATTACCCGATCATTAGAAGATTGCCTCGGAATCAAGCGGCCCAGAACCGACGGCATTTGCCAGGGCCAAGTGAGATAGGACTCGAGGTTTAATCTAGGCTAGCTAAGTCCTCGAGGCCTTGATCTGGGGGCCGCTCGAAGTCAAGCGGAGTCATGCGGTCTACGCCAAGACCCGCATGAGTTTTCGTATTCTTGCGCCGTTTCCGCAGATCAGCGACGGACAAGGGAACCAGTTGCTAAACTTCAGCATCCTGCCTGATGGTCCGAACGCATGTCCTGAACATGCTCCAAAGACATGGGTTCGGGTGCCCACAATTTGTGCCAATGGAAAACCCCGCCATCAACAATGCCCCTTGAAATGGTACAACAACCGTTGGCCGTTGTGATTCAATTCGTGGGCAGCCTGCGGAAGCAGGCGCAAACAACCATGCACAGCACCACGAGACGATGGTTGCACGATCCAATCTTGAAATTTGCGGGTGGACGCTTGCATGTTTTGCCGCCGAGCACGCTGCGTGATCGTATCAGTGTGTTCGAGTAGATCCCCAAGATCATCCAAGGACAACGTATCAATATACATGGGCATATGGCCCAACGATGCCCACGACAAGTTTTTTTTTTATAACAATTGAAAGGGGTGATAACCAATAATACGCAGGGATGGTCCTGAGCAAGTTTGCGAGCTAGTCGGGCAAGCCCAGCGACCTGCATAATGCCATTCTGACGGACGCGATAGCGGTTACAACGTAGCAGAACAGTGTGGGCCCGTGCCCACCATGAGGCAGTTTGGTTTGCCAGCAGCTCGTCGTGTAGATGCTCATCCTTATGAACGGGACACACAGAACATTGAGGTTCCCACTCATCGTGATGCTGGCGAGAGTTACTTTCGACGGTGCGAACCCACGACGAGTATGAACCACCAGTACGTAATATATGTTGCCCCCAATTCTGACAGCCATGCTCCCCGCGCTGATTGGCCACGCGTCCTGATGCGTCGGACTGAGGAGGAAGAGGAGGAGGACGAAAATAAGGATACGACTGATATTAGGAAGAAGAAGACGCATCACAGTATTGATATTGCGACTACTAGCAACAGGAGTGTGGGACAGGGAGGAGGATAAGGAGGAGGAGGAGGAGGAGAAGGAGGAGGAGTAGATGGAGGCGGAGGAGGTGGAGGGGCAGGCAGAGGAGGCAGAGGAGGAGGAGGAGGAGGAGGAGGAGGAGGAGGAGGGAGGAGGAGAGGAGGAGAGGAGGGAGGAGGGAGGAGGAGGAGGAGGAGGAGGAGGAGGTGGAAGAGGAGGCGGAGGAGGAGGAGGAAGAAGAGGAGGAGGAAGAAGAGGAGGAGGATGAGGAAAAGGAGGAGCAGAGGGCGGAGGAGGAGGCGGAGGAGAGGAGGAGGAGGCGGAGGAGGAGGCGGAGGCGGAGGCGGAGGAGGAGGCGGAGGCGGAGGAGGAGGAGGAGGCGGAGGCGGAGGGGGAGGAGGAGGAGGAGGAGGACGAGGAGGAGGCGGAGGAGGAGGAGGAGGAGGAGGAGGGAGTAGGGGAGCGGGAGCGGGAGGTGGGAGGAGGAGGGTTCAGGAGGGGGGAGGAGGAGGGCGGAGGAGGAGGAGGAGGAGGAGGAGGAGGAGGAGGAGGAGGAGGAGGAGGAGGGGAGGAGAGAGGTGGAGAGGAGGAGGAGGAGGAGGAGGACGAGGAGGAGAAGGGCACATCATTCCCTCCCCCCCTCCATTCCCTCCCCCCGTTCTGCGTTCCCCCCCCCCCGTCCTTCCGCCTCCTCCTCCTCTTCCCGACGGCCGCCTCCCACCTTTCGCCTCGCCACGCGGCGCAGGTCGCCGCCCGGACTTGGGCCAGCGAGGCCAGGGTCCCGCGAGGGGCGGCGGTGTTCTTCCTCCTGCCGGAGGACGTGGGCGGCGTGCCGGCGCCTGTGGCGCGGAGGGCCCTGAGGCTCTTGCGTCTGCCCGTCTTCTCAGCAGATTTTAGGGGATTTCCGTTCCCGCCCGTGCGCGGACAGTGGTTCTGTCCCCCTCGCCAAGTCGTCGGAAGCAGGATTGCGCGCAAGCAAGTGCCAAGCAAGTCTGCGCTCGCTAGGTGGGAGCGTCAGCCACGCGCAGAAGGGGGTAGGGGGAGGAGGGAAGGCTTCTAAGAAGCACCCCGTCTTCTTAGAAGGCGCGGGCCTTATCTGTAGATGTAGGGCCAGCACCTTTGAGAAGCATCCCCCTTCTAAGAAGCCTTCACCCCTCCCCCTACCCCACAGTGTGCGCCGCCCTTCTGCGTCGTCCCGTCCTCGTCCTCGCCATTCCAAGACCTCCAACGGGTTGACAAAAATACGACGGGTTGACAAAAGTAGACTCAGGATGAAAAAAAACAGTCCCCAGGAAGACGTTCAGTTTTCTGGGGGCCCCACGTAACAGAAAGTTCAGACACCCGGACCTTTGTGTTCGCCCTCTCTGTCGTCTTCGCCGTCGTCGTCATCGGCGTCCCCGCCTCGTCCGCCCTCGAGGGAGCCAGCCCCAGCAGGGCCCTGGCGGTCCCACGGAGGTCCAGAGGCCATGGGAGGGCCCGATCTGGGGGCCTCTATCAGTGCCGTCCATAGCTTCACGGGTGCTTCCCCGGGCGTCCCAGCCCCGGGCCAACAAGATCCCAGCAGAGGAAGCTTCCTAGAGGCCTCCCAGGGGCCTCGGGCGCAGTGGCACTACGTAGGGCTGCGCGGCCGCTTGAGAAGTTCGCTTCGACTTTCATTGGTGCACTTGGCGGAGCCCCCTTGTCGACAAGGCTAGACGCGTCTCGGGAAACTTGTAGGATGGAGCTCGGGAGAGGTCTGGCGGCCAGCGGTTGGTCTCGAACGTAGCCTGGTTGGCAGTACGTTTCTTGCGCGTGAACAGCGTGGGCGTCATCGTCAATCATCGTTATGACTGCCGCGTCCCTGAAATGGTGCGATCAGCATCAGCATCAGCATCAGCATCATCATCATCATCATCATCATCATCATCATCATCATCGTCATCGTCATCAGCATCATCATCGTCATCGTCATCGTCATCGTCAGTTTCATCATCATAATCATCATCATCGTCATCTTTATCGTCATCGTCATCGTCATCAGTTTTGAATTGGGTCTGGCTGGGTAGGGCTTCCCTTGCTCGTGAACAAGTGGGCAGGCTCTCGGGCGACATAGACGTGCGCTACGAGCATCAGACGGTGCGGGACCTCATCCTGTGGCATTATTTGGCCGCCAATCCGACGGAGCCCAATTGCGAGTGGTACCTCCGCTCGGACGGCGATACGTACGTGAACTTGTCCAGGTTCGACCTGACTGGGGGGCCGATGTGTTTTGTTGACTGGCTCCACTCAGAGAAAGCCGCGAAGTTGTCGTTGCACACCGATGTTGCTTCTCGCCATCCCTCCGCTTTCTGGGACGTGTGGATTATGATGCTGTTTGGTGAAGTTATTCCCGGTCGGGGCATGTTGAAATTCTGAACCTCTTTGGAGTCAGATGCCCGGCGGTAATCGCGCCTCCCAATTTTGTTATTTGAGGGCCCTTCTCTTGGGGTCCATGAGTGTACCCGCCCTTTCCTAGAGAAATTCCCCGCGATGAAGACCAGCGCGCGACAATTCAAATGCAGAGCAGTGCAGAGCACATCGCTTCAAAACAGCTGAACTGAAAGGAGTGCGAAGCAGCAGAGAGCGGCACATTGCAATACAGTGCAAAGCAGCAATGCACAGCGTATAAGATCAATCCATTGTAACACGAAGCAGTTCGCAACGATGCAGGGCAGAGCAAATCGGTACTATGCACAGAATTGCCTTGCGACGTATCCAACAAGTTCGCATCACGTGACCTGATTAGTTCACCCCCATCGGTATGTGTGTGGACGACGCAAGAACCGGCGTATGTTGCGCAACATGGGTTGCTCGCGCGTTGCCCGGTTCTGATGACACCAATATATGGACGAGGAACGAGGCCCTGGCCCTAGGCTGAACGAGGAGGACGGGAACGAGGGGGAGACGCACGAAGAGGGGAGGGAGCAAGTCAACGCATGAGCAGCAGGAGGGAGGGGGAATGACAAAGAGGAGGAGGAGGAGGAGGAGGAGGAGGAGGAGGAGGAGGAGGAGGGAGGAGGAGGAAGAGGACGACAACGATTGTTCAAATGGCTCGTTGGTGGGCAGCGACGCCGACGCCATGTCGCCTTGGTGCCCCGAGCGACCACCTGTTCAGCATGAGTGCAGGAATCGAACGAGGCCTGATTCGCCCACCAGCCTCATCGCTTCCTTCCTGGACTTGTCCGTGCGGCAGCCCCCAGGGATAGCGACGTATGACCTGAATGCCCATAGGGCGTCACTGCGTTGCCCCCCCCCCCCCCCCCATACAGCACCCGAAAGTGGCGACGGCTTCGCAGTTCGCAGGCCCCCCATTGGGATGGCGAGGTCTAGTCTGAATTCCAGTAGGGCGTCACAATGCCCACTACGCTGCCCCCCCTCGCCTCTCGGGGACGGAGAGGTCTAGTCGGAGCCCCCGCTCAGGACCCGCTTCGCTGTGACCCCAGGAGTCTTCGGCAGTGGCGACAGTTTCACAGATCGCAGCCCCCAAAAGACGGGGAGGTCTGATATGAGTCCCCGCTCTGTATCCAGTACGCTGTCACCCCCAGCAGCCCCTGAAAGTGGCGACAGTCTGGGAGTTCGCAGCCCCAAAGGGATGGCGAGGTCTAATATGAGTCCCCGCTCGGTGCCCATTGCGCTGTCGCCCCCAGCAGCCCTCGAAAGTGGCGACAGTTTCACGATTCGCCGCCCCCCAGTGATGGCGAGGTCTAATCGGAGTCCCCGCTCCGTACCCACTCCGCACCTCCCCCAAGAAGCCCCCGAAAGCAGCGGCCACGTCGCAGTTCGCAGCGCCCCCCCCTCCCCAGAGGTGGCGAGGCAGGCGCAGACTAGCGGGAGACCGGGGTAGGGGAAGAGAGGAGGAGGGAGGCGGGAGGAAGGGAGGACGCGACCGCCGTGGTCAATTCAAAACGAGACCCCAACGCAGGAGAGAAGTCAGGAGCAACACAGCAGGGTAAAGCAAACACAGCAGTTCAAACGTGAGCAAAATGCAGATCACGCCAACCAGGTAGATCAGTTCAATGCCGCGCGCTTCGTTGAAAACCATTTTGCTGCAACGTGAGAGAGTTTTGTGTATCTTGGCTCTCTGGAGCCAGCTCTTTGTGGGCCCGTTGTTGTTTTTGCTTGTATGTGGACTTGCGCGAAACACCCCAGCACACGTTCGTAAAACTGTGCTGGCTTGCGCCGGCCTTTTTTTGTGCCCCCAGCATTCAGTCAATACCTTGCTTCTCTAGTTCCCCCTCTTCTCTCTCTCTATCCCTCTTCTCTCTGCCCCATCCCGCACGCGAAGCGCAGCACGCGTGCGCGTCCGCTGCCGTTTTGGCTCGCAGAGTGCACACGGCGCGTTTGATATTGAAGTGAGAGAAGTTTGCGCTCTGTTATCCCTCAGGTTACCATTCTCGCTGTGGTTCCTACTGCTCACCCCTGACACCCGCAACTACAGCTGGTAGCGATGCTTGTATAAGCCAGCTCCAGCACCGATCCGCGGACTGCGCAGAGTGCGATGGGGACGCGTATTCGCAGTGCACCGCCCAACTATTCAACGCGGGCACCCTCGATTTCCTGAAGAGTTTGTGCGCGTGGCTGTTCTGAACCTGAACCCTCCAGCCTCAGGCGCGACGGGGCTAACGCCGACGCACGCATGCGACCATGTGAGTACATCGTCTCTTGAGGGACAGATAGCCCGGTGCAGGGATCAGTCAGCCCAGGGAGGCAGTGATGCTTCGGCCCCTCACCACAACGAAATTGTTCCGGCATTTGCAGCGGGACGTCCTCTTTACATCGCGCGAGTTGGCCAGTGTTTGGCTTCGTCGTGTGCGCAGTAGTGCGGGCTTTCCTTTTTGCGAGCACGCTGCGCGCGCCGAGCGGCTTGGCTCATGCATCCGCATCCTTTCCGCAGCATTTGTCCCCAGCCAAGAGTTTCAGCTTTACCGCGGCTGCCCCAAGTGTCAAAGTGGCGTTCGTCTTTGCGAAGGCCCGAGGAGGAGGAGGCAACCCATCGTGGCCGCCCGGCTTGCATCGACATCGAAATTTGTCTGAAAAAGGAGGCGCGCCAGAGTGGCGACATGGGGAGAACATCGTCACGAAGCGGATGTCGCCGATGCATGTTGGTGTCCCGAGTTTGGACAACAGCTGGCCAGACACGCATTCGGCGAGTGTTGCAGAGACCACGTCCAGCTGTAGCCAACACGACGGTTACGCCACGCCCATTGATCATTGATTTGTCCGTCCATTTTCGGCAACACGCACTTCGCAATTGCGAGCTGCCGTGTTTTTCCGCGTTGTTTTCCCTCCGGGCGAATCCCGACCCATCCCCCATGCTTCTTATATTCCAGGATGCGGCGTTCGGGCATTCGGCCGGCACTTGCTGACGTCGTGCGTCGTACTGCCCGAACGCCCGGCCGAAAAGGGTCGTACCCAAAGAGCCGCGTTTGGACAAGAAAACCCACGATGTGGAACACGTTGTGCGCCGTGGCGCTCGGGCGCACGATGCGCGCAGTGAATCGTTCCTGGCATGCTGACACGTTTGTCGTGCCCGTGGCCGCAAGACTGCGTGTTTTTTTTTGTGCTTCTCGGTCAGGCGCGCGTCCGCGCGGCAACCTGCCCGCCCTCTCTTCGTCAGCTTCGGACGGAGATGTGTGCGCATTTGTCTCGTCTGTGGCAGATGCCCTATCAGTCAGCATCCGCTCGTGGGACGCAAGCCTGCGCAGTGTCGGCGCACGGTGGCGCCAGCCTCGCGGCGCACGTTACCCATTACATTTCGCCCAGCGCACCCTGAGCGTCAGTTGTACCCAGTGATGCGGCTGCGCGTACACGGCGTGCTATGCTGCAGCGCTCTCGCGACGCACGTTGGGGTACTGTTTGCCCCCAGCGCTGCCAGCACACGCGCAGCGCGGTGCCCGCCTGCAGCACCCGCGCGTCTTTCAGCGCGCGCAGGGTAGCAGCATGCTCTTTTATGCGCTGGGAGCATAGGCATGCTGCGCCCGCGCGCAAACACGTGTTGCGCTGCACGCGCCGGGGCACGTTCGCGATCTGTCGTGCGCCTTCAAACGCAGCAGGCGGGGTGCTATCAAACGCACCAACGCCTGGCCAGGTTCATCTCCAACCGCCTTTCCTAGTGCTCGCTGGCACCGATGTTGGTTTTCCCAACAAAAATGAGGCTAGAATCGGCGATGTTGCACGGGGTGCAAGCTACGATCAGGCTCGCAGAGAGACCGTCCACTGGCCAGGCCTGCTGCCATGGTTTCAGCCCGCGTGCTCGTTTGTAATGTTTTACGCCTTCCTGTGCATCTCTACATGCATCCACGTATTCAGCCACGCCGCCGCCACGCGACGCCCCCGATCTCCTTTCAGCTGCGCTTCCACCATCGGGCCCGACCTGCCTCCAGCACGCAGCCCGCCGCGAGTCCAACGCCTGACTCGCCCAGCCGGTCGTCGCTTGATGGACGGCCGTCCAGCAGAAGGAGTGCTTCAATTTAAGTCATGCCAGCCGGCTCAACGACTTGGCGCCCTTTCGCAACGGGGCGCGCCTCGTCGGTCCGCGCCGCTCATCTGGGGCTAGATTGCGGCAAGCGCCCGCAGCTGAGTCGGCGCCCAACAGTCCAGGGGGTCGAGCTTCGCAGAGCCCTCGGCCACCAACTGACGGGCCGCCAGGTCCACGCAGAGCCGAGGAGGGCCGTTCGCCCTACTAACGCGCGCGCGCTGGCTTTGCAACCGAAGAATATGTTCGTGAGATCCGCGGAGACTTCGCGCGACGCGCGCGTTCAGTCTAATAGCGCGTCGCGCGCAGTTACTCACCGGGGCCATGCGCGCGCTGACGCGGCGCGCGTCTGTCGGCTACTCCGGCGGCCCCGGCCTCGATCAATTTCATCGTGCCCGTGTGCATTTATGCGTTTGTATGTGGTTTACTGCTTCCCCTGCGTCAACGTCCAGCGCGTCCTGCCCTGCTTGGTCTTCGATGTCCACGCTCGCCGTCCACGGCCGCGAATGCGCGACCCCGCTGCTGCGCTCTGGGCCAGCGGGCCGGCGCGCAATGTGCGACCGCGCGCCGTGTCGCGGCGCCGTGCAACGGGGGCGACGCGCACGCTTGCGCGCCGCTCTGTCTGGGCAAAGCGCGCGCCGCCCCCCCGGCGGCCGCGGCTGCGCCCCGCGCCAGTTGCCCGGGCGCCCGCAGATGAGCCCAATGCTAATTTTGCATTTTTCCTCCGCGCCGCGCGCCGCGGAGCGCTCGGCGCCGCCGGGCAGGCCGGGGGGCGAGGCGGGCGCGGCAAGTCCGAGGGCGCAGAGGACGCAGCAAGTCAGAGGACGCAGGGGTCGCAGCGCGCCCGCGGACGCGGCCGGCGCCCCGCCGCAAGGGGCGACGAAAACGGTCGGGCAGAGGGGGCGGAAATTGGGCGGGCGCGCTGCGGATGGGGCCGACGCGCGAAGGGCGATCGCGTTGGCGCCATCGCGCGGTTCGCGCTGATCAGTTCATTTTTGCTCCTGCTCAGCCCCCCCGCTCTCGCGCCCCCCATCCATCCTGGCGCTTCCCGCAGAGGCGGCTGCCAGCCAGTTGTCTACTTCCCTGAGGTTCACAGGAGCTTGTTTTAAGATTACGAAGATATGGATATTATAATAAGATTCAGCATCTTATTTATAAGCTGCAGAAAATATGTTCTTCAATACATGCAGCTGTTTATTTGCGTCGGCGCCGACAGGCGCGATGAAACATGAGTTTGCGTGAGGCGTGTGCCGATTTGGGCAATTTGGGATCTGTCTGCGCCTACTTGGGCCGCATGTAGAAAGCAACCGAGCTACCAGCGGCATCAAGGGTCGCGCAGAATTGAGCCAGCCAAATTTCCTCCTCCTCCTGCCCCTCCTCCTGCTCCTCCTCCTGCTCCTCCTTCTGTTCCAGTTCCTCCTCCTCCTCCTCCTGCTCCTCCTCCTCCTTCCTTTCCCTTTCATCCTCCCTTGTTTTTTTTGTCATTCCCATCCTTGCCCTCTCCCTCCTCCTCCTCCTCCTCCTCCTCCTCGTTATCATCCCCAGCTGCTCCTTGTCCTCCCAATCGTTTCTTGGCCTTTGATCCTCAGCTTCTTCATCGTTGTTTTCCTCTTCTCTCCTCCTCCTCCTTCTCCTCCTCCTCCTCCTTCTCCTCCTCCTCCTCCCCCTCCTCCTCCTCCTCCCCCTCCTGCTTAGTTTGCTGTTCCTCTACTTCTCATCCTCGCCGACAGTTTTCTCGAATCGTGCGAACGTGTACTCTCGATTGCAAGTGTTAATCTCGCTCTTCTTTTCTCACTCTTAAGATTCGGACTGAAATCCCAAACTGTTACCCACCATTTGGGGATACATAAAACAAGAATGAAACTTCTTGGAAACGCAGGGGTTCGCGATATAGCACGCGTGCACCCCTGCAACATGAGGGGGGGGGAGGATCAGGAGGAGGAGGAGGAAAATCAGGAGGAGGAGGAGGAGAAGGAATGGGACGAGGAAGACGACAACGAGGAGGACGAGGAGGACGAACACGAGCAGGAGGAGCAGGAGCACAAGCAGGAGCAGGAGGGAGCTGCAAGGATGTAGGAGGAGAAGGAGGAAGAGGAGGAGAAGAGGGAAGAGGTGAGGAGAAGGAAGAAGTGGAGGATAATGAGGAAAAGCAGGAGGTGGTGGGAGGAGGTAGGACGAGGTGGGAGGAGGTAGGAGGAGCAGAATGAGGATGAGGAGGATGAAAAGAAGGAGGAGGAGGAGGAGGAGGAGGAGGAGGAGGAGGAGGACCAGGAGGAGGAGGTTGAGGAGGAGGAGGAGGAGGAGACGGCGGAGGAGGAGGAAGAGGAGGAGGAGGAGCAGGAGGAACAGAAAATTCGGAATGAGGAGGGAGGGAGGGAGGAGGGAGGAGGGGGGAGGGAGGGAGGGGATGGCGAGACTGGGTGCCCTGGCGCCCGCCTGGGGCGTTCGATCGCTTGCCATGGGTGCGAGCTTCCGCGCCTGCTTCGGGGAGATCTCTAGGGGCCTCGGCGTTCGCGAAATCCCTTTAGAAGGCCTGTTCGTCCGTCGTCATTCGACCGTTGCTGTTTTCTTTTATGCGTGCATAATTGCGCGTGTGCGTGCTTTTGTGTGTGCGTGTGTGTGTGTGTGTGTGGGTGTGTGTGGTGTCTGCGTTGTGTGCGCGCCGTTTGGCTGTTAGTGCGAGTGTGCGCGCTTGTTTATTTGCCTGAAGGGTCTGTGATGTGATTGTGTTTTTGCGTGCGTGCGTGCGCATGTGTGTGTGTGCGTGTTTGCGCGCATCTTTTTGTTTTGCACGCGTGCCTCTGCACCATCCTTCGACTGCGAACTCTCTAGCGCTGCGCTGACCCAAGACTGTTGCACAACGGCGCTGGCCTAAACACGGAACTGAATATTGACGCAACACAGTGGTGAATCACATTCACGGGTCACCGATGCAAGGGGCAATTCTTGTAGTCTGTTTCGGCCATGTCGCTGATAGCTTTGCACATGGCCTCTGGATAGGCTGCTGATACTTTCGTCAACGATTTGACTCCATCCGTCCATTTGCCCTTTTTCACAGTCAGCGGTACAGACGATGTCCCCTCCTCTTCCCTCTTGCGCTTCACACAGCGCTTAGTCTTCTCGAGCCAGTAGCACCCCGTGGGGTTAGTGAGGCGAAGTTCGAACGGCTTCTCTGAGGGAGCTCCGAACGCACCTCCATACGTAACAATTCTCTCGGCCTTGACCGTGTCCAAAACTGTGGCGATAGGACTGAACTTGAACATCAAAGACGCGAGGGGTTGCTCCAAGGTAAAATAGCAACCGCGTACATCAGCCATCAAAATCAAGTTTGATGTGAGCTGGGCGCAAGCATTGTCAGCTCTGGTTTTTTCCATCGAAGTATCACCTTTCATATTTTCAGGCGTCCTCTTGTAAGTATTCCGAGTCAAAAACACGAGCCAAGACGAACAATCGGGGCTGAACCATGCCGTGCCGCCCTGCTTCAGAGAGCGGATGAGGTACACTGCGTACATGAGTCCGTAAATCGACAGCACGTTCTCTTTATGCGAGTTGACTTTGTCAAACGATTTTGCTCGATATCCCTTTTCCTGGTGCGCGCGTGCTGCTCCGCCCTTGCCGCCGAAGACCAGCGCCAAATGAAGGACTCGTGGCACGCGCCCCCCTGGGAGACTGTCAAAGTATTCAGACACAACTGACCAGAGAGCAGCCACAGGCACGAGCATTGGAGTAAATATGAATAGCTCCTGAAGGGGTACAAACGTCGGCGTGAAAAATGAGTGCGCGTGTGTGTGTGCGCGCGTTTGCTTGCGCCTTCCGTGCCACGGTGGGCACAAGCAAACGCGCACAATCAATCACTCTGAATTGTCCTTGCCCCGATGGTCCATCCACCCTTCCCTGCTTCTGTTTGTTTCCCTTTCCATCCTTTCGAATCCTTCTCTTCCTCCTTCCCTCCTCTCCTCATTCCCTCCTTCAATCCATCCGTGCTTCCCTCCTTCTGAAGGCCCTGGGTCCTTGAAGCCAAGGGTAGATGCCACTTGGACAGCAGCATCGCGCAACCATGGAGGATGCTCTTGAAATTCCATCTTGCCAAAGTGCAGCAAGTCTCATCTCACGGTAAAGGGCTCAGGAAATTGTTGAGGCCAAATGTTGCGATCAAATTGAAAGACCGAATGCACCGATGAGGAAATGTCATAGCGTGGGCGTGCTCAGCTACATCCCTCAAGACTTTATTCAGACCCTCGTCAACGAAAGTTGAATACCATCTTGGGTTCCCGTGGAACCTGATCCTCAGGAGTTTGACTGAGCAACACAATTAAGGAGATGAGACAGAGGGGGACTGACAGAGGGAAAGGCTAAACAGGAAAGCGTGAGAAGGGGGCTTGGAGGAGGGGGAAGGAGGAAGGAGGAAGAAGAAGGAGGAGGGGGAAGGAGGAGGGGGAAGAGGAAGACAAGGCATGGTGAAGAGATCTATGCGCAGGGGGTGCCAATGATTCTGCGACGGGGGCGGGGGCGGGGTGGCACCGATCCCTCTCTAGACACAAGGGCCCAGGGGGTGGGGGCTCCTGAAATCATGCGATTCTCTGGACCCCTGCGGGTTACCCGTCTAAGTTTCCAGAAGCTCTCGTTCCGGACCCCCCCCCCAGGTCCTCCCCATCTAAGGCGCCCCCTTTTCCAGCCACCCCCCTATGGTATTTGTGAAGCCCCCTTTGCCCCGAACCGCGCGACGCCGTCGCGCGGGCAGACGAGAGAGGGTCATCAGAAAGGATTTTGGGAGCAGAAGCTCTTCATGATTCTTACATTTTCGCTATCTAGATCACTCTCTGATTCTATGCGTGGCCCTCTCCCCACTCCCTCCTGCCTCCCTCCTCCTCCTCCTCCTTCTCCTCCTCCTCCTCCTCCTCCTCCGCCCCCCCACTCCTACCTTCGCTCCTCCTCCCTCACCACCCATCCTCCAGGCACCAGGGGATTCTGGAATGGACCAACCTGACTGCATTCATTTCAACATCCCGCGGGGTTGTCCGCTGCGCCGCGTGGACGGCGAAATGGAACTTCGGGGTAAAGTGAACCTGTGCCGTTTCGCATCGGGCCAGCGTTGCGACCATGAGATCAAACAGCGCTTGTAATTTGCTCTCCGCCACAACCAGGCCCTCGTCTTTCAGTATGTTCATGTATTCGATCATACATTCGCCAGCAACTCTGAGGTCTGTACCGAATGGGATGTCCGCGTTGTGTTTTTTGAGTAAGTCCACAGCAAATTGAAGCAATATCCATGTCTCATACGCTTTCGTCTTCGGGGGCTGCCCTGGGTGTGGATTGGTTTCGTTGTCCTCGTAATCCCCGAGCTCTCCCAACATTTTTGGTGTGAGGTCGCTTAGCCTGTCTCCGTGAGGGATACCAGCACGTTCGAAAAACTCAAACATAGATGCTTTCAGATGCCTGCAACCGATGTTCATAACTGTTTGCTTGTTTCCATGGATTTTCCCAGGGTTGTGGATGAGGATCCGTAATAAGATTGCTGATGCGAGTCTGCCGAATACGCCCAAATACAATGTATGCAATGTGTCAACAGCCACAATAGTTGATGGAGCGAGGCCCAACCGTAAATCGAATATGGGGTTTCTCCAAATAGCAGGGCCTGCTACTTTGGTTCCGTCATGCCCGAATGCCCGCCTCCAAAACGTCACCGTCACAGGTAAGGGGGTTGCGTCTAAGTCCCCAATGTTTAAAAGGGTCGCGCTTGGGACGAGGACATCTTTTGCTTTGAGGTTCCAGCAATCTGATATCAGTGTCCGCCCCCATTCTTTTGGCCCCTTCTTGTACTGCAATTTGCCCAAGATGAGTGATCGATCAGCCTCCGAATTCAGGGTCACGTGTGTTTCGCATTGCTGGCAAAACGATTCGCATTCGCGATGGTCCCTGGGTGCCCAAGGTAGACGTGCCAATTGAAGTAGGTCGGTGAATGCATGCATGTCTTCCGATGTACATTTGCACAACGAGCACGGCGAGCACGATGAGTTCACACTGGGGAGCCCGTGAGTGTGCAACGCGTCGGCCCAGTCTAGCTTTAGCCATATCACGCACCCTGTGAAGCCCAATGCCCCCCCTTTCGATTTTGACGCACGATCCAATGAGTGGCCGTCAGGGATTAGGTCACCATTGTAACGATGTGTCGGTCGGACACCATCGGCCAACACTCCTATGCACCACCTCAGGTAAGTAAGGATGGGGTACACACTGCACCACCCCCTGCACCCACAAGAACACGCACCTCGCGACCGCAAGGTTGTGATGAGAGTTCGCTTCCGAGTGAGCACGTTCGTGCACCAAAAACCCAACACTGTATCTGGGTTGGATGATGTCATTGAACTGAAGCGAACTGCATCCGTGTAAATCGCAAGCGGCACTGGGAGATCGGCGCCACTCCTTTGGGCCCGTTTTACAAGCGTGTGTTCCCAGTAAACGTCTGGAAGTTTTGTGTCGGGGCCGACGGTGCACGTGTCCTTGTCTTTGGAGATCGCTTCAGCAAGGGCCTCGTGAAGTAGGGTTGCCTCTGTTTGTAATTCACTCCTGGATCCAGTGTGTTTGTCCGTGGTGGGGTAGTTAATCACATCAACCATTTCTGGGCATGGCATCACTTCGTCTAGGTCCCTGCTATACCTCCCCGTTTGCAAGCCAGGCGGGCGCGCATATTTGTGAAAGTCCCCCCCCCAAGACCTCAGCACGGTCGCACCAGTGACACAGGATGCATGTATCTGCAGCAGAAAGTTTCCCGATCGCGTAAAGTTCTTTGATCTTTTGAAGTAGGTTGTGTCCAGCATCCCTCTGTCGTTGCAACCTCGCGCCGATCTCCTCCTGAGTACTAGCTGGCGGCTGGAGTATCGTTGGTTGGGTCCGACGCCGTTTGGGACGCGCCTCCATGGAACCATGATGTGGCAGGGGTGGCAAACAAACAAACTGGATTGAGAGGGGCAGCTCGATGGGGACGCATCGGAAACGAGCGATACGACGACGATGGGCGGGATGATACGAAGGGAAGGTTACAGGTAGGGAAACTGGAAGACATGAGCACCGATCACGATGAAAACGAGGAATGATAAGGGGTTGTGCGTGTAGAGGCGTGCGAGCAGAAGGATGAATATAACCCGCGCAAGTGCTACAAGCCTTCGGAAACACAGCGTGAACTTAAGATCACAGTGGCGCACCCCCCCCCCTGAGCTCGCGAGTCAATTCGTCCAGAGGTCCTGCCGTTCTCTTTCTGTCATGCTCTGTCTTTCGAACGTTCAAGGGTCTGAGGGTGAGTACAAAGCCCTGGGGCCGACACTGTGTCTCGAAGAAGGTCGACATCGAAGCAAACTCGGTACCAGGACCTGACCCAGAGACGACTGAGGGCCCGATCGAACAAAAGGGACAGAAACCACGGGGTGCAATCCTATTGAGCTGCGAGTCGCATGAGACCAGTCCACAAACGATGACGATGACGCCTGAGGTGATGATGACGCGATTCCATCTCCAAAAAAGGGGAGATGCTGCATCATGTCCTGGCGCTCGTTCAAAAGGATACTAACTGGTCGTTGTGCGTACTAGTACTGCTACCTGCATGCTGCTCTTCTGCTTTTGCTTATGCTAGATATCACTGATTGGCTGTTGCCTCCCCCTCCCCCTGCGGTATCCCATGTGATGCAGCCGATGCAGGCAGCTATCCCGCAAGCACTCTACAGAGTCGCTCGAGCTGTCTCGTGCGCATCCCCGCTGCGACACGATCAAACACGCAGCAGCGACCAGCGGGTATCTGCAGGGCTACCCCTACAGAACAATTGAGGATTCACGCAGCGACCCTCGAGCATCATTGAATGAATCTCGAAGTCTAAGTGCTGAATTTCAGAGCCCCCCTCTGGTCCCAAGCCGACCTGAACAGCCCCGAACCGGACTCAACGCGACTCAACGGTGAACTCAACGTTGAGAAATAAGCTCCCTCGAGACATCCTCACAAAAACAAGATGCACTCAACGCAACTCAACGCCGGACTCAACGCGGTCCCGCGGGGCCCAAACTGTCCAGCTACCGTTTTTCAATGTCGCGAGAGCGTCGGGGGGGGGGTAACGACAATATTTCCCGCCCTGAGGAAAGCAATCACCCCCCCTGAGGGTCGCGCGGCAGAAGATCACGCGCCTGGTGCCCACAAATGCGGGCGGCGGCGCCGCGGACGTGTTTCGCGGGGCCCGAGGGCACAAGAGGAGGACGAGGAGGAGGAGGAGAAGGAGGAGGGGAGGAGGAGAGGATGGAGGAGGAGAGGGAGGAGGATGAGGAGGAGGAGGAGAAGAGGAGGAGGAGGAGAAGAGGAGGAAGAGGAGGAAGAGGAGAGGGAGGAGTGAAGACAGCATGCCAGGCCCCTATCGGGCAAACATATCCTTCCCACTTCGCGAGACACTCTTCGCGATAGCCACTCTCGAGACATTCCGAGGGGCGGCAAATGGGAAACAAAACTGAAGCAATGCCAACTGAGGTATGCTTGCCCGAGGTTGGTAGCATGAGCAGGGGCGGCCTGCGATCAGGAAGCGGCGCCAGGTGCGGCGCCCTCGCCGCCCCTCTTGCGCTTCTTGCCGACCTGGGCCTTCGGCTTGGCGCTCGGGGCAAGGCTCCTCTGCGCCTCGACCTGGCCGCGCTTGGCACCGAGGAGGATGCTCATCTCGGCCTGAACATCCTCGACCATCGGTTTGACGATGGCGCTGAAGTTCTTGAATGTCACCTCGGCGCCCGACAAGCCCGTCTGCTCGACCATGCTCGACTTGAGCGAGCCCATCTCTTCGGCCACAATGAGGCTGAACGTGCCCGACTGCTCGATCGTACTATCGAGCTTCTTGAGCGCATCCGTCAAAGGCTTCATGGCCTGCGGCGTGTTGAAGCGCGACCAAGAAGAGTCCTTGCCGATCTGCTTCTGGAGGTTCGTCGCTTGGGTCACGGTACTGCCGTAGTCCTCCTTCAGTGCGCATGCTGCTCGGAAGGCCGCCATCAGGGCCGCGTCCTTCTTGACCTTCTTCTCACGAGGCAGATTGCCACCGCCACCACCATCACCGCCAGTAGTTCCATCAGGAGTTCCACCAGCGGCACCAGTAGTTCCACCAGGAGTTCCAACGGGACCAGTAGTTCCACCAGGAGTGCGAGCAGACGACGCAGCTGAACCAGGAGGGGTACCACCAGCGCCTGCGCCAGTTGCTGCATCAGTAGTTCCACGAGGAGGCGCTGCCTCTGCACCATGAGCTCCACCAGCCTGGGGCGCAGCACGTGCAGCCGCGGGCGCAGCAGCTGCCGCCCCAGAAGACGCCGAGCCGCTGCCGCGCGGGGCCGCAGCCTGCTAGAAAGGGGTATCTTCCTCCTCCTCCTCCTCCTCCTCCTCCTCCTCTTCCTCTTCCTCCTCCTCCTCCTCGTCCTCCTCAAGTTGTTCCCCCCTCGCCTCCTTATGTTCCCTCATCCTGCTCCTCAGTTGCCTTCTCCTCTTCCTCCGCCTCCTCCTCCGCCTCCCACCTTCTCCTCTTCCACTCCCCCTCATCCTCCTCATTCTCCGCCCGCCTCTGTCCCCCTGTGTGTCTTTCTCCTTCGCGTTCCAGGTCCCCATCTCTTGTGCGTTCCTCTTCTTCTGTGTCTTGTTCGTCTGCTTATTCTTCTTCTTTCCCCTTTCCCCCCTCCCCCAGCCTCATCCCCCCCCCCCATCCTCCTCCTCCTCCCCTCCTCCTCCTCCTCCTCCTCCTCCTCCTCCTCCTCCCCCTCCTCCTCCTCCTCCTCCTCCTCTTCCTCCTTTCAGCCCGTCTCATTTTGCATTCGGTGCTCTCTCATCGGATGCGCCTTGGTAATTCAAGCGATTCGTTTCTCGGGGCCGCTCGAGGCCTTTGAGCGGGGGGAATTCACGTGTTTCGTCTCCTGGAGTATTAAACGATTGACTTCCGAACATTCCTTGGGCGCCATGGGAATGGGGCCCCGAGCCCTACACGATTACGCCCAGCCTTTCAGAAGAGAAGCCCTTGGGCCTCTGAGCGGGTGGTCGAACCTTCACGCCTGAGAGACCAGTTCCTCACCATGGACTCCCTGAAGCCCTCCTCCACGTACAAGAAGCGTGCGCTCTGCGTACGGCTGCAATATTTGAAGTGCGGGTATCCCATATCCAAGCAGGTCAAGGCCCAATTGACTGCATTCTTCATTCCCTGGGCCCCACCTCCCTCTTCGACCGCGATGCGCCCCAAGGGGCGGTAGACGCTGCCCCGAAATTCCTCCAGGATCTCAGACTCAGTGTAGCTTTTGCTGATTACAACCTTGTCGTGCTGCTGTTTCGCCCAAGTCTGGCGAAATGCTCTCTTTGCATCGGGGCCCTGGGCGCTCTGGTACTCGTCATGCTTAGCTGGGTTGGCCTTCAAATAACGCTGAAATCTCCCTGCAACTGGATTGCCCTTATATCCACGGGCGTCGAAGTCGAAACCGTTATCTTTGATGTTTGTCCAGAACTTCTGTTCTGGAGTCAAGCTTTTTTCTTCTGTTTCTGTCTCTTGTTTGCGTTTGATCGCTGCCATGCTGACGATCACCTCATCCACTGTGTCCTGCTGCCCCCCAGTGTGGTCGAACAACATCCTTTCCACGCTGGCAACTTCGAGGTTGGAGTTGGTCAGGCCCTCCACCAGCATGTTGGCGAGATGCTGCAGACACGCATCCGTATTTTAGTAGGCATTCCGACATCTCAGCGCTCTGTGGACCTTTCTCTGTGGTTTGCGCTGCGACTGGCACTACCCCCCCCCCAAAAAAAAACAGGATGATGGAAAGGATGAGGCTGAGGAGGAGGAGGGGGGGGAGGGAGGAAGAGAGGCGGAGGAGGATGATGAGAAGGAGGAGTACGAGGAAGGAGCTCGAGGCGACGGAAAAGAAGGGTGAGGAGGGGGATGAGGAGGAGGAGGAGCGCCCCAGACTCTGCAGCGTGGAGTGCGAGGGCTAACAGATTTGAAACGCTCGATCTTTCACGTGGCCCGCGCCCCACAACGTCGATCGGCCATGACACAAACATCTTGCGCGCATAAGACGTGCAACCATGGAAAACGAATGTCGCAGCCTAAGGACCCAATCGCCATCTCGCCATTTAAGAGGGGGGCTTCCAGACGACAGGCCAACCAGAAGATCCGGACTGGAGAGCGTTGAGCTCCATTGGTTTTGATGCGGGGGAGGGGGGCCGACTTTAAATTCATAGAGGGGGGCGGCTGGCCTCCACTATCAGACTCCATGCCCCCAAAGACCCCTCGTTCAGTTTGTCGCTCGACCGATCGAAAAAAAGTGGTCCTTGTTAGAATCCAGAACTGCAGAACCCGCTGGCGATGACGTTGGCGTTCCTGAGGGGGTCGCCGCGGGGGGGGCGTTGACGCCGAAGTAGGGCAAGGTCGACGGGGAGAGGCCTGCCTCCTCCCGCATCTCGGCCTCCTCGCCAAGGGTCGGCCGTCGGTCGGTCCACGGGATGCCCGACGGAAGCTCCTGGCAGCGGCAACGGAAGGGGGATCAGCGCGAATGGAAGTACGAGAGGGGGATGAGCAGTAGATCTCACGACCGCATGTCGAATAGCACAAGTGGGTTGGCCACCCAGGATGGATCGGGCGATTGGCGCAAGGCGGAGAGACGGGGGCAGGATAGGAGGGCTGGGGGGGGAGGGGTGAGGAATGTCAGGAGGACGAGGGGGGAGCACGAGGAGGATGAGGAGAATAACCCCGAGGAGGAGATCGAGGAGGAGGAGGAGTAGGAGGAGGAAGTCCATCTGACGTTTCGGAGTTCTCCTGATCCCTTTGCGCTCGTTTCGTCTGTCGTCCCTCCTTCCCTTCCCTCTATCCTCCCTCCTTGCTCAGGCGGGCGCGCTATTTGATTTCTGCGATGGCGTGACACGCATGCCGAAACTATGCACAACTGGATGTTCTCGCAGCACCTCTGGAACAATCGGACACGACTGCAAGTAGCTATGTTGTGGTTTGTTGTGTCTGCGCACATCGTTCAACCATCCCACTGGTTCCTGCTCTGGAATGCCGCCTGGAAAACTTAGCAGCGTGCAGCGTGAAAAGTCGCTCTCTCACTCGCAGCTCTTTCAGTGCCTCTAGTCGAAGATGCTCCCAAAGCCTGGCGGCGGCACGTCGTCGAAGCCATGCCCCAAAGCTGTCCACGCCGCCGCCTCCTCGTCACTGCTGGCCACCGAAGCAGCCTCCTGCGTCTCGCCCGAAGCGCCAGGCCCCTTCGACGGCGACGCCTTCTTCCCCACAACCTTGGCCTTGCCCTTGGCTTTGCCCTTCGGCTTCGGGCGCTTGGCAGCCGCCACAGGCGTCGTGTCGCCCCCGCAGCCTTTACCTCCTGCAGCTGCCTCGCCTTGGCCACCAGGTTTTGCTGCAGGGCGCTTGCGCACTGTCGTTAATGACGCCACCTTGGCCACGCAGCTGATCTTCTTCTTGATGAGGTCGTCCTTGTCGATCTTGTTCTTCGCGTACATGTGCACCAACTCCTCCATGTGCTTGCGGATCTGGCTGATCTGATCCTCGTTGAAGTCTCGCAAGGATTGCTGGGCGAACTGTTCATTGCCATCCGACTTCTCATGGCGAATTGCCAAAAATGAGAAGCCGCTCCGCTTGAAGTCGACGAGCCTGACTTGGCCGTCGGTCACGTGCTCGACCCAGTTCCTGGCTACCTGGGAACCCTTGGAGGAAGACTTCAAGAGCTCCTCCAACTTCTCAGCGCTTACATGCGGTACCGACCACGTGTCTCCATCTGGCCAGACCGCAACGGGGAAATCTTTGCAGTGCCCTTTCAGCAAGCCATTCTCAACGCTCGGGATCACCAAACGAATCGCCTTCTCTCGCTCCGCGCCCTTGGTGCGGAAGGCGGCCTGCATCTCAGCATCCCACGCGTACTTGCACACGTAATCCTCAGGAGTTGTTGTCCTCCGCCGCTTCGAGCAGGGCGCCCCAGCAGGCAGCTTGTCTGCAGCACTGGTCAATCCCGAAGCGCTCGATCCCGAAGCTGCAGTCTCCGCTGGCTGTTCAGCAGCCTTGCCAGCCGCCACCTCCTCGCCAGCTGACTCCTCGTCCTCAACTCCCTCCTCGGTGGCGCCAGCTTCGTCCTCAGCCTCATCCTTCTCGGACTGCTCCTCCTCTTCACCCTCTTCGAACTCCTCGCCGTCGCCCCCCTCCTCCTCAGCAGCGCGGCCTGCGTCTCCTCCTGCATCGCCAGCTGGCTCGGCAGGAACGACCTCGGCCGCGCTCCCTGCGCCGTCCTCCTCTGCGCCGCTGTCGGCACCGTCGACTTCCTCATCGGCAGGGCCGGATGGTTTCGAGTGCTTCCGAAGCGCCGCCAGGCATTCTGGGATGTCCTCGTCGTCGGCACGATCCTTGAACTTGCTGACGTACTGCTCCATGTCGCGCCTCATTGCCCTCAATCTCTTGGCCAAGCCCTCTGCCCACTTGCTTCTCGAGTCGCTCAGGTGGAACGTGTCTTCCTTCTCCGCCGCCACTGTGTCGAGCGCCTTCTGTAGCTGGAGTTGTGGCAAGCCCGCTGGCAGCAACGCTATCGTGTCTGCCCACTTGAGCAACTCGACGTTGTTGCGCGGGCCTCCTGTCACATCATCCCTGTAGTCGGGCCTGGCGGTCGAGGTGATTACCTTACTGAGATCCTCGGTGAGCGCATCAAGATCATCATCGGATATGCTGGCTCTCCTCTTGGGAGCCATCTAGGCCGTTCTGCGCGCAGATGCACTCGGCGCGTGCGCAAACCTGAATGTTTTGAGCCAAAACGGCAACAGAAGTCACGCTGAACAACAATTCGAATCGATGAGATTCGGCATGCCTGCCGAAAAATCAATGTGTCAAATCAATGAGTCATTGAGCGCGCCCTCAAGGGTACCGCCCTGCACGCTAGGATTCCGAAACTACCACGCCTGTGGTATCGCCCTGGCCAGCGATCGGCTGCGAATCCAGCTATGGCGACGAGGGTGGCACCACGCGCTACACCACGCGCCCTTCCATCTCCCGAATTCTTCTCTCTCTTGGGCGGGGGTTGGGGAGGGGGCTGGAGTTGGGGGCGTAACTAACATTGCTAGCTGCATGCCCCCGATTTGGTTCCGAGCGGGACTCCAATGGGTCGATCACGGGACAATTCAGGAATCACCGCGAGACAGGCACGGGGAGATGTCGGCACCGAAAGGGGAGAGGTGAGCGAGAGTAGACAAGACACCTTGCAAAAAAAGAGAACATAAAAAGAAGAGCCGCTGCAGTCCTCCCGTTCCGCGACGCGACCTTCCAGCGCCATGGCCGCGCACGTATCTGTCTGGAGAAGAGAAGGTAGAATAATCTTCTCGGGCGCCCCCCGCGAACTCAGCCGCTGACTGGCGGCGAACGACAACGCACTGCACAATGCTCGCCGTCGTCCCTCGGTTTCGTCTCCCCCGTCGCCCTCGTCGTATCTGTCGTCGTCGTCGACCGCCGTCGCCATCGTCGCCATCGTTTAAACGATGGCGACGATGGCGTTTCCGTCGTCGTCGTCGCGGCAGCTTCCGTCGACCATGGCGCGTGGAATTATTTGACACTAGTGCCAAATAATTCCACGACCCCCGAAAGGGGGTTGGCGGGTATGTGAACCCAAGATGTCGATGTTTCTCTATGTTTCCTCATCCTTGTCCTGTTTCTCCCTCCCCCTCTCTGTTTTTATCCTTCTGTTTGTTTGTTCATTTCCCCCTGTTTCTAGTTCGTGCCTTTTTTTTTATTGTGGCGCACAAGATGTCAGAAACAAGAAGATCGAAACAAAAAAAATGTAACTCAAAGAGTTGCTCACCAACTTTGTAAGCAAAACAAAGAAAAGCTTATAAATAAGTTTTGGATCTTATTATAAGCTTCAGCTTCGTAAAGCTTAAAATAAGCCGGTGTGAACCTCAGGGTTTGCCGCGGCCAGCGCCCGCCGGCAGCCGCAACCTCCATCTGCTGTCGCCAAGCAAGGGTGGCTCTGCAAAGCGCCGCTGTTTTGACCTCCGGCCCACTGCGGCGCGCTAGCTGCCGCGCGCTAAAATTGCCATCCGCAGTTGTCTGCGCGGCCCCATGGGAAGCGCGGCGCGCCCGCTGATGCGCGCGGCTGCTGAGGGCGCTTCCTGGCCCCAGGCCGGAAGTGCACGCGTCTGCGGCCCGCGTGTCCGGATGCGGGCCAGGCCGCCCGCTGGTCAGAGCCGGCGCCGCCGCCGCGTTTCCATGCTCGCCTCCATTCTGATGTCATGGCAACGCGCTCCGGGTCGGCTTCCAGCCAGAAGCGTTTTTTGTTGTTTGCGCGCTGCGCCTTCGACGACCGCGCCCTCCGCGCCGCGTCGGCCTTGTCCGCCCGCAGCCCGTGTTCGCGTGCATCGGCAAGGGAAACGTCGACGCGTTCGTCGCAAGTGACCAGTCTCAGCCAGCGCGGCCGGCCAGCATGGCCGCCGCGGCGCGTTCGCGCTGCAGGCCATGCCGCTGCGCAGCAACCGCGACTTTTGGTTGGCGTGCTCGCGCGCGACAGCGCAGTCTCAATATCACGTTGCGCCGCGCGATTCGCGACCCGCGGGCGCTGCCATCCTTTGCTCTCGGCGGCGCCGCAAGTGGCGCGCCGCAGGCGCGGCCCGCGCGCAGCCGTCCTGCGACCCGATCAGCCACGTGGTTGCATGCAAGATGGAGTGATCCGCTGTGCGCGCGCGCAGCGACGCAACGGTCTACGCCCGCTGGGGGCGCCGCCGCAACGTCGCCCCCTCCCGCGACCTCGGGCCAGCGGCGAGAGGGGCAAAAGCCGCAGGTTTCGCACCGACTTCAACTTCGATGGCCCCGAAAGCATACAAGCACATGTTTTGCAATAGCAGTTTCAAAAACGCCTGCGAGCGCGGTCTCGTGATGTCTTGCGAACACCATCGGTTGCCCAATATGTTTGGCGAGCTCGACCAAACTGGCCTCTCGCACGCGCATGTTGACATCGTTCGAAAACCTTCGCGCGTGTGATGTCGCCAGAGAAAGTGCAACAAGCAAGACGAAGTGCACGCGCGCGCGTCGTTGCGCGCGCATGCCGAGATCCCTCAACCACTTTACTTTTCGCAGGGAGCTCAGCAGCTCAGCACTTGGTGACCTGGAAACTACTAATGTAAACTACGCACAGTTGTGCAGCATCCGTTTTTAAAGAAGCCGACCCTCGCGTTTTTGCGAGGTCTTGGGAAGACCGTATGTCCACATTCGAAGAAACGGGCCGCCCGCGACGCATGTCCAAATCATTGAAAGAGCGTGTTCTACCGCTGCTGGCGGAAAACCGGGGGGGGTCACTACCGGTTCGAACCCCTCCCCCCCCCCCCCCCCCCCCTCCGGAAAAACCGGGGGGGGGGTCACTACCGGTTCGAACCCCTCCCCCCCCCCCCCTGCTCATGATGAAAAGGGGGGGGGGGGGGGGGTCACTACCGGTTCGAACCCCCCCCCCCCCCCCCTCCCCCCCCCCCCCCCCTCCGGATCCGGAAAACCGGGGGGGGTCACTACCGGTTCGAACCCCCCCCCCCCCCTCGAAAACCGAGTGGGGGTGCGGACAGTGGTGGGGACGGTGTTGGTGGGGACGGTGTTGGTGGGGACAGTGGTGAGGGGATAGCGGGACAGTGGTGGGGACAGTGGGACAGTGGGACAGTGGTGGGGACGGTAGTGGTGGGGACAGTGGTGGGGACAATGGTGGGAACAGGGGGGGACAGTGGACAGTGGTGGTGACGGTGGTGGTGGGGACAGTGGTGTGGGGACAATGGGAATGAGGTGGAAACAGTGGGACAGTGGAGGGTACAATGGTGGTGGGGACAGTGGTGAAGGCGGTGGCGAGGACGGCGGTGGGACAATGGGACAGAGGTACAGTGGGGACAGTGGTGGGGACAGTGGGGACAGTGGTGGGAACAGTGGGACAGCTCAGTGGGACAGCGGAGGAGTCAGTGGGACAGTGGGGACAGTGGGGATAGTCGGGCAGTGGTTGGGGCCGTGGAGACAGTGGGGAGAGTGGAACCGTGGTGGGAACAGTTCTGGGGACAGCGGGGACAGTGCGACAGTGGTGGGGCCACTGGTGGGGACAGTAGGGGCGGTGGTGGAACCAGTGGGGACAGCGGTGGTGAGGACAGTGGTGCTGGGAACACCAGTGGGGGATGTGATGCGGACGGTGGTGGGGACCGGGAGTCGTTTGCTGGCGGTGAGTAGGGGGGGGGGGGGGGGGGGGGGGGGGGGGGGGGGGGGGGGGGGGGGGGGGGGTTCGAACCGGTAGTGACCCCCCCCGGTTTTCCGGATCCGGAGGGGGGGGGGGGGGGGGGGGTTCGAAACCGGTAGTGACCCCCGGTTTTCGAGCGGGAGGGGGGGGGGGGGGGGGAGGGTTAGGGGAGGGGGGGGTTTTGCCGGGGGAGGAGGGGGGGGGGGGGGGGGAGGGTTCCAGCAGGGGGGGGGATTTTCGGAGGGGGGGGGGGGGGCGACCCCGGGCTCCGGAGGAAAAGGTTGGCAATTTTCCACAGTAAAGCGGCGGTGGATCACGCTCTCTCAAATCATTCAATCGCCTTGCGCGCGCGTGCTTGGGGGGACATAAGTACGAGCATGCGGGCCATTCGTGCGCATCGGTCGCGCAGGTCGAATTTTTCTCCAAAATTTCATCGCTGACGCGACGACATGGTCGCCGTCATCGGCGTGATCCGGATCAGCGCCGTCATCGGCCTTGCCGTCGTCATCGTCATCATCGTCACCACCATCGCTGCTCATCGGTCGTGTTTGCTGGGTTCGACGTCGCCATGATACCGCGCCCGCCCAAGTCACCGACTCACACTGAAGTGCCCGCTGGGGAATGCCCAGCTGTCAACGTCACCGGACCGCGTCGGTCGCGCCAAGCTGGCTGGCCGCTGTGCGCTCGAGCTTGCGCGGGCCAGCGCGGCCGCATAAATGCACCAAGCAACAGCAAGCATTAATCGCAATCGCTGGCCCTTGGGCTTTTCGAACCAAGTCGCGGGTGGGTGGGTGGGTGGGTGGGATGGTAGCGCGAGCAAAAGAGTGGACATCTACAATCGATTCAACACCATCTGCACACCACGATTGCCCAACATATATTTTACACCTCGTATAATTCGGACGCATTGTTTGGGGCCCGTTCTGGCTAACACGTGGTAGAACCCGACCCGTCCCGCCACCGTGGTTGGGGTGGGGACAAGAGGCCTCTTGGAACCTTCACCGGGGCATTTCTTGGTGCCTCTGTGATGTTTCTTTAGGGCCTCTCTAGGGCCTGATGGCAGTCTCTGGAACGATCGTGGGGAGAAGGGCTCGGCATATCAGGTCGTTGGGGTCCCCTTTTTGGGCCGCATTTCCGGCATCCTGATTCCTCTTGAGGGTTTTCGGGGGCCGTGTTTGAGCGCTCTTGGGGGCCTTTTGGGGGACGCCTTGGGCGCACAAGGCAAATATGCCAAACTTACAGAAGACAGCGTTCCTCCTCAACTACCTCGGCCTTGAGCGTGCCCGCGGGGCCTCCAAGACTGCCCAAAGGGCGCCCATGAAGGGTCTTGGCGTCTTCGCCATATTGGAAGTAGTGATTTCAATTCGCGTTCCCGTGGCCTTTGGAAAACGTCACGCAGGGATTCCCAACAACGCAGCCCGGGCCGCACAATATGTTTGACGCTTCGGGTATACCCACCAAATCATCCAGAAACGATGCCCAAACGACTTGCGCTATTCAGGGAAGCGTAGGAGCATCCAGTGGAACAGACAAGGGGGGGAGGGGGGCAGCCGTCAGACCGAAGCTCGGTATCATCCTGCGCAGACCCAGGAGGCAATCGAAATGCCTTTTGGCAGCCCACTTGCGTCATCATGGGACCATTTGGGAGGCTTTGGGGGACTTGCCGGGGTCCACTTGGGGCCCTATTTCTGGCCTTGAGGGCACTCTTGGAGGCCATCGATCAAAAGAGGGAACGGCGCCGACCAACGACCCCCCGTCTTGGGATCGAAGGGTGAACCATTGAGGCGCCCGTTGAGGCGCTCTTGATCGCTTTCTGGGCCGCCTTCGACGTCTTGGCGCTCGTTTGCGCCATCTTGGAGTTATTTAGATGCCGCGGAAGCCCATTGGAACAGAAATGGCGAGAAGGCCAACATTTTTGGTTTCCATTAGGTTTGGGAAGGATGCTGGCCTCTCGGGGCGTCCTTGGGACGCTCCCGCGCCACTTGGAGCCGTCTTGGAGCGGTTTTGGGGCATCTCGGAGTTTTTTGTTGATGGAGGGTATGTTGAGCCATTTGGGCAGTGTTGTGAAGTCGTGGATATCATCTTGACCTCCACTGGTGCCATCTTGGGCAATCTTAGACGCTCAAGCCCCCTGCGATGCCCCCCCCGTTGGACCCAGGGGGGTTGGATGAGGGAGGGATAAACCTTTCCCGAACGGAGTGAGCGGGTTGGAAGAGGAAGCGCCGCAGACCACCTCGGTCCGTAGGGAGAGCTGGTGGGATTCCATGCAGAGAACTCGGAGGGACTTGAGGGCACTGCAACAGTGCCTTGCAGCACGGTGGTGGATTTGAGGGACATGTTCCCAGATGGGGTTGCGCGGGGTTCATTCTGGACCCGTCCAACGCAGTCCTCCCCCCCCGGCTTTTGCTCCTTCACGCCGCGTGGAACTTTTTGTGCACATACAAGGGCGCTGCCAACACACGGGCTCGCTCCCTTCTGTTTCCCCTTTTTCGGTCCTTATTTTTCTCCCTACATTGCTTGACGATGGTTGGATGCCACGGGCAGTACAGGGGGGGCCCATGCTAAGAAACACCCAGCTTGCTTCCAGGGTGCCCTGGATTTCTTGGGCTTCGATGGTTCTGCTGTGGAACGCGTGACGTCCCCACACCAAAAATCAATGGACGTCCCGGAGTCTCAGGGTTGGGTTTCTTGTTGAAGGTTTCTTGTGGAAGAGCCCCTACTGTTGCAAAAAACAGAATCGGACGCCCCCCCCCCCGCGCCGCCGGATCCACTGTCCAGGTTGCTTCAGAGACTCGCGTGCTTCAAGCCTTGGCAGCCGCACCACGTCGGGTGGCCAAAGACTGCCTGGTCGCAGCTGGGGCGCTTCCGCGAGGCAAACATGCGACTCTACCTGTTCGGCAACGTCGTGCTGAACAGAAACCTCCTGTCGCGAATGGACAGACAGCAGGGGTTCATCGCCTGCCTTGACGCCCTCCTGCACGATTGGGCGGGGCAGGGGATGATGGACGTCATCCTCTCGGACTGCATTTTCAAGACGCTCGTCATCTGGCCCGAGTTCCTTGGGGACGACGCCGAGATCGTTGGCTACCCGTTCAAGAGCCGTGGTCGGTAGGTTGCCCGGAAGGCCCGGAAGGCCCGGGGGAGGCTCACAGACAACCAGAAGGGCATTTCCGTTGTCCCAAACATGAGCCTGAATATGTGGATCTCACTGTGAGATTGTAGGACAGCGTTGAGCTTGAGAGCGGCGGTCGCGCGTCGCAGCATCCGTGGCCCTAATATCGACCACGCTGTTGGGGAGATCAGCATTGTCCTGGCCCCTCTCGAGTGGTCGGTTTGCTTGTCCCCGGGCCTGCCACGACCGTCGGGTCGACCAGCATAGACCACGGCACGAGAGCGGAGCACCCGTGGCTGACGAGTGCGTGATCTTCGCGCACCCGGTCAGCCACGAGCAGATGCCCGAGTACCAGCGCGCGGCCGCCATGCCGAGCCTTCGCGGATGCAGGCCCTTTTTTTGGGGGGGGGCGTGGCGTGCCATGAAGGCGCGTATCCGTTCCTCCTCTTCCTCTTTCCCCCTATCATCCGCGTCGCAATGATCATGTTACCCGTCTCCCCCGTCCTCATCATCTTTCCTCGTTACCCTCTCTTCATGCACCATCTCCCATCTCGTGTTCCTCGGCCTCCTCCTCCTCCTCTCGCATGATCGGCCTCGCACCCTCCTCTGTTCCCTCCTCGTCTTCGCCCTCTCCCAGATGTCATGCCATTCCTTTTCCTCATCTCATCCAGTTGTTCCGGTTCCTCATTTCCTCGTCCGCATCCTCTTCTGATCGGCTTCCCAGCATCAGCATATTTTTTTTTAGCCGCCGACTGGTTTTGTTGAGTTGTGTGTTTCTGGACCACGGCCCCGTGGAGTCTGTCTACGCTGCCCTGAAGGGGCCCCGACCGGCCCGAACAGCTGCCACCACGTGCCCAAAAGGTGCACGAAAGTTGCACGTTTCTTGACCCACGTAGTTCCTGCCCCCCCCCCCCCGTGTGCGAACATCCCTGGCCTCCCCTCCCGACGCGCCCAAGTAGGCCGCGCCCTTGAAGCGGGCCTGACCGCGGCCGTGCCACTCCCTCTCCCTCGAGGGAAGAATACGGGGACCGTGACCAAGACGTCGCGGGATTTTCCCGTTGCCGATCGCGGTCATGGTCCATGTCGGCCAGTGGCCAAGATCGACGGTAACCGAGATCGACGCGACGCTTCTGCGTTCCGTCTCGGTCATGGTCCCTGTCTCCTGCCCCTCCCCTCCCCGACTCGCCAGAGGGTGGGGAGCGCATGGCGTGGGCCGTGAGAGTAGCGTTGAGTCGGGCATGTCCCTCTACAGGAGTAGTAGTCCAGAACAGTCCACAAAATAGTCCGTGGACGATGTTTCGACTATTTTGTGGCTACTTCTACAATTTTGTTGACCCTTCTCGATTCTCAGATCCGCCTTTAGGAGGACATGCCCCCCGACCTCAGCGCAGCGGAGGGCGCACGGGGAGGCGGGAGGTGGAGAGGCCGGCGGCTCCGCCCGGAGGGGGGAGGGGCCCGCCTCCTGTCTCCGCAGCTGCTCCACGCGAGTGCTGCTCTCCCCCCGCGGGCGTTCGATCGTGGACCCCCTTTGTCGGAGGCCTGGAAGTTGGCACCAACACCAAGACAGAGGGTTGCCTCCACAGGGGGAAGAGGATCCCAGATTTTCGGTGTCGGTGGCAACAGTTCGGCCACCTTGGAAGCCAGAATATTGCCGCCATCACCGAGATCGGGATCTTCATCCCTCGGTGGAGGCACACCGCCGAAATTGGTGTTGGTGTCAATCTCGTTGCCTGCGACCCCCTGTGGGCCGCCGCTGCCCATCGCTCGTTGAAATTAGGTGTTTCTGGAGTCCAGGATTCTGGTCTGCTCTAAGCGCCCTCGTGTTCCGATGATCGAGTGGCTTCACACCTTCCGTCCTCTTTTTAGGAGGCGGGCGGGCGCCCAATCTGTTTTCGACGCCTTCCTCCTTCGTGTTTCTCCCTACTCCTTCCGACCGCTGGGTAGTCAGCTCTCGCCCCGAAGACAGCCGAAGACCGCCCGAGGCTGATGGATAGCGAGGGTTGCACGGTCGAAGACGTAACCCTATTTCCTTGGATCAAGCTCCAGCGAAGCAGTATTTGTCCCGCGTATGGTTGTTTTGGTATGCGTCACAAGGTGTCAAAACATGATGTTTCATGTGTGTTTGTGTCAGTCGAAGCGCTCCCTGTGTTTCACAATAGTGCTCCCGCTGCAGCGTTAGCATCATGTCTCGGTGGCTGCCTTGCTCCCGTCATTCGTTGTCGCCTCACTCCTTCCACCTCCTCGGCTCGCCGCGGTCCTCCCGCTCCTTCCTCCTATTCCTCTTGCTCTCCTCTTCCTCCCTCGTCTTCCTCTCCTCTTCCTCCCTCCTCCTCCCTTCCTGGCCTCTTCCTCTTCCCCTCCCTCTTCCTCCCTTTTCCTCTCCTGCCGTCCTACTCGTTATTCCTCTTCATCCGCTTCCTCTTTCTTATCCGATCCTCTGGCTCATGCGCCAGCAAGTAGTTACTTGCGGACACCACGACGGGGTCTTTTCGGGATCCACCTCCGCTACGACACGCGTCGGCGGATGGTGACACTTACAGCACAACGGGAAGGAGTGGGTGGGAGGGGTAGGATGTCAGATATGGTGCGAGCCCGCCTAACTTCCCTCTCGCCCTCGTCGTCATCCCTGTGCTTGTGCGGTCAGACTCCGGCGCCCCCGGCTGCTCCTCGGACCCCGCCCCTCCCCCCTTCCCCATACCGAGAGGACGACACTGGTCCCAGACGGGCGCCTTCAACCCGAGTGCTGCCGCAACGGCACTGGCGGCCGCAGGAGCGCTACGCGGCACAGCGACGAGGAGGAGCGCCGGCGTTTGGGGGCCCCATCGAGTAGCCCCATTCGATCAGGGATTGGTGGGAGTCAACAGAGAGCCACTGGAAAGGGAGGAGCAGGAGGGAATCGAAAGGATAGCATGCAGGAAGGACGAGTAGGAGCTCAGAGGAGGAGAAGGTACCCATAATGCTACCCTGCCCTTTTTTTTGTGGGGGTGGGACTCCTGGGAGGCCCTCGTTGCCACCGCTGGATTCGCCTCGAAGTTCTGGTCAGAGCGCACCCCCGGAGAGATCCAGGGAGTAGCAGTATGGGTACCTTGTGGTTTCCCCAGGGAGCAGGGAGGACGGAACATGAGGAAGATGAAGGGGAAGGATGAGGATCAGCAGGAGGAAGCCGAGGAAAAGCAGTAAGAGCAGCAGGAGAGGAAGAACACCAAACCGATCCCATCCGGAGGAGTGCTGGGGCCGGCACGGGACCAGGCCGACAATCCGCTCCGAAAGCCGCAGGGCACGTTCTTCTCTTTCTTGGTCTCCCCATCCTTCTCCCGCCTATTTCTTGACATCTCCACGCTCCTCCCTCGCCCCGCTTCTCACTCCCCCTTTCAGTCCTTCCTCATCATCCGCTGCCCTCGCTTCCACCTCCCTTTTCATCCCCCCTTGTTGTATTCCTAACACCGTTTGTCCTCACCTTCCGCCTGCTCATTCATCCTTTTCTCTTCTTCATCCTTCCCGCTATAGTCTCGTCTTCCACTAGATGCAGTCACAGTCCGTCCGCATGCACAAGGCCGCCCTCGCTTGTCCACCTGGGCCCCCCGAACCTTCCCCAAACTTCTGGAGCCTTCATCCCTCATCACCTTCCCTTTTTTATCCTCCGTCATCTTGCCCCATCGCTCCTGGTCCCTTCCCTCGCTTGCCCCCCTGGACCCCGAACCTTTCCCAAACTTTAGAGCCTTCGTCCCTCATCAGCTTCCCTTTTCCGTCCTGCGTCACCTGGCGGCAAGATGGCGGAGGATAGAAAAGGGAAGATCCCATACTTCCTCGCTTGTCCTCGCCCATCCTCCCCCGCCCATCCTTCCTCGCCCACTCTCCCTGCCCCATCCTTCCTCGCCCATCCTACCGGACCATCGATCCTGCTCCTTCTCCATCCTCTCCGGCCCCCCTCCCCTGGCCCCCCCTCCTCGTCCGTCCTTCGCCGTCCTTGCTCCTCTGGCCCCCCGCCCCCACCTCGCGTCCTCTCCCCCGCTCAGGCAGGTGGACCCGAGCTGGTGCTGCCACGAGATGTTCGGCCCCTCGGGCAATGTGGAGAGCCGGGGTCTGGAAAGAATGCCAGACCCAGTGCCGCACAGATTCGCTGATGAGCCCACTGCCCAAGACGGTGCGGAGGCGGAGGAGAGCGGAGGAGGGGGACTCGAAGATTTGAGGGGGATTGGCCAAACCGGCAGCACACGGCGAGGAGATAGGGCGAGGAGAAGACGAGACATGGAGGAGGTGACGGGGAAGGAGGAGAAGGAGGAAGAGCTCGCGTCCAGGCACATTGTTTTCGATGAGGCGGATGTGTCTTTTGCATATCCGTTTTTCCCATACCCCTCATCCTGGAGACACCTGTGCAACAGAGCATCATTGTCTGCGAGCACCCGACTAACACAGAGCGTGCAAGTACTCGTCGGTGGACAGATGAATTGGCTGTGCCAAAAGAAGGCAACGCGGACATACTTGCATGCTCTCTCGGTGCGAAGCTGTGACCCGACAGTGGGCAAGTATTCTCGGTGCAATGTCACCGCTGCGGCATAAGATCTTAACAATGTATGCATAGTCACGATGGGGGTCAAGATGGGGGGATCGGTGACATAGGAAAGAGCGCTTTCTACTTCTTGCAAGCCCCCCCCCCAGTTCGAACCAGGGAGGGACAGGTAAATATGCCCCCATCCCTCCGAACAAGGGGATCGCCTTTTCCATCGTTGTCGTCGTCGAAAGCTCAAAGAGCTCAAACGACATGCAAACAAGGCTCAAACAGAGCTCAAACAAAGCTCAAACGAAGCTCAAGGAAAACTCCAACACAGCTAAAACAAAGCCCAAGTAAAGCTCCGCCAGAGCCCAAGAAAGCTCAAACAAAGCTCCATCATAAAGACAACGTTCAGACAACGCAGAAACAACGTTCAACCAAAGTTGAAACATTGTCAATCAATGCTGACGCAAAGCTCAAGCAAAGCTCTAACATAGCTCAAACAAAGTGTAAACAAAGCTCAAACAAAGCGCAAACAAAGCTCAAACAAAGCTCAGGCAGAGCTCGACATCGGTTCAAAGTAAGGGCGGGGAGGGGATGGCCCCCGTCCTTGCCGCTTCAAACCGGGGGGCGGGGGGTGGAGCCTGGATCCCTCCCCTGGGGCTCGAAATGGGGATTGTGGGGGAGTCTGCCCTCCGTGTCCGAATGTCAAAACGAGGAGGAGGAGGAGGAGGAGGGGGCATCTGTGCCCCTGCCCCCCCAAAATGGCTTTTAGAGATAGAGGAATACAGGATTGACCCTTGCAAATAATTGCTTGCTCATGGAAAGTTGGCGAGGGAACCAAGAAATCCAATACGCTCGGGAGATTAGTTACGCCACAAAGCGATTGCAGCCGAGTGGTGCTCGCCAAAAGCACGGTTTCGTCGTCCCGATCGATGTCCAGCGATGGGCAACATGTGGCATGCAAGAACACAAAAATACACTCGCACGGCTGAAGTCGCAGATCTAAAGGATAATCGTTGTTGATCCACCCCTCCGGTGCCCCTCGTTTTTTCGTTCGAAGTGCCCTCCCTGGAGCTCGGATCATTTTTTTTTGCAAATCTTGGGGATCAGACTGTGTTGTTGGGGTCCCGTGCGTGTTCAACGACAACAAGAACGGCCCCCGCTGTAATTTTCTTGTCAGTTTATTCAATCTCCCTCTCGCGAGGGCCTCCTTCACAATGTGTGCAATAATCGCGCTTTCGCTCGGGACATCCCCGCAATTTCCTGCGAAGCCGCGCCCTCGACACGCAGGAATCACGCTCTCGCCCCGGAAATCGCGCTGTCGCCAGACAGGACATCGCCACGTGTGCAGGACTGGCGCTTCCGCGACGACTTTCCTGCTCGACCCGGCCGTCTGGGGCCCGCCAGCTCGCCCCGCCCGCTAGGATCCGCCCGCCCGACCCGCCCGTCTGGTTGTTCCGCCCGCTTTTCTGCTCCCAACCGTCCACCCTTCCCTTCTCGGGCCAGCTAGGCGAAAGGGGAGGATTGGGAAAGGGGGGGTTACGAAATTTGCTGCATGCAGCTGGTTTCGGCCCCGTCGCCGGGCCCATTCCTCGATACATGGGCGCCTCCCGGCGCCCGGAGGCGCCGGGAAAATCAGCTACGTGAGCTGATTCTCAAACCCCCCCTTTGCTATCCCCCCCTTTCGCCCGACCCGACCTTCTCTGTTCTGCGGGCCGCGCCAACTACACTTGGCACACAGGGACGACATGATTTGCCCTGAGGGGGGGCCCGATCAAACACACAGAGGACGCGTATCGAGGGTTTGGGATGCACGTGTTGATTAACACGCGACCAGACAACATTAGTAACATTATTGTTGATCGTCGTTATTGTTATCGTCAGTTCTTCACTTCTAAAGGACAATTTTTGATCCCTCCTGCACGGAAACCGTTGTATTTGCAAGGGGAGGTGGGGTGTCACCAAACCGGTTGGTTGGGCCAACAAAAACGGTTCCCGCTTGGTATGTCTTCGCGTTGTATTTCAAAATCGCGTTCTCGCGCCGGACTCTCGCAACTTATTCTGACGCCGCACCCTCGACACCCAGGACGCGATTTCGCTTTTGCTTTTCTCACCCACGAACCCTTACTTCCTCCTCATAACCCCCTCTCCTGCTACTTTCTCTCTCGTGTTCCATCCTCCTCCTTCCACTTTGTCCCATCCTTCCAGCCGCCCTCTCTTGCCCGGCTTCAGCACGACATGCACGTTGCAGGTAAGAAGTATAGCTATATACCTCCAAAGGGGCACGGTCGAAGAGGGTTTGGGATATACGTGTTGAGTGGCCCGCGAGCAGATAAGAGCGAACAGTTTTCAAGATAAGTGTGCTGTTGTGGTTGGTCACGAGGACGCTCTTGGGAGCCTGTTGCTCGACCCCCCCCTCCCCGAGCGACGCCACAGGGCGCAGCCCCTGCGGGGGCCCTGCAGGACCCCTTGTGGCGTTGCTCGGAGCGTCTCTTCGAGGCTGTTGCGAGGCTCTTGGGCTTTAAACTGAGCTGGAATAGGCGCGAGATGTATCGAGCGTTTGTCCGCGGTCGGTCGCTTGGGTTCAAGCGGCCGGCCGCCAATATTTGACTGCGCCGCATCGCGAGGCACACTACTTTCCATCGGGACCAAAAAACACCTTCGATTGAGATGGCCCGTCGCTCCCGCGACGATCTCCTACGTCCGGGGCTATCGTTACTACGGTACACCAGAGTAGAGTTGGATATGGGCTTCGCCTTAGGCGAAGCTGCTGGCTGGGCCTCCCAACCCCCTTCAAACTTGGTAGCGGAACTGGCCTATGGTGGTCGGCTCTAGCTCCACTCCTCACCATCCACGGCATTATTCGGTGGACTACTGACATGGTGGAACATTAGGGCGCAGTGGGTCTGCGAGGAGGATTGTACATAACTACGCACATATGCAAGGACAATTGCAGTGCTACCTCTGCTTTCGCGGAGGCCTCTTACATGAGTCCTACAGCCCTGCGCTACTACACTCTTTGAAGTCCACCCACCTACTCCATTTGGAAACTTGTTTGAAGACACCATGCAGGGCAACCAGCGATACGATGTTGCGCCGCCTCCATTCCCACGCAGGCTTACAACACAACGCCACAATCCCCAGCCACTAATATCCGACCACGACCTACGGGGCCATTGGATTGGCGTTGTTATATTTGGCCTTCTATGGGTCGCTATCGGGCGTGTTGTGGGACAGAGGAGACGACACAAGAACAAGTGGCCCCCATTGCCAAGTACCTTGCCGCGAATTCGCTCGAGAGGCACATGCCTGGATCAACGTGACCACAGGCGCTATGACGCCTTCCCAACAGGCTGCAGCACTGCAGCGTGGTCTGTGATCTCTCGCACGGATGGCCATGAGTCCCGCAGTCATCAGTGGTGGCGTTAACATCGGTGGTCGCCACGCCGATGGCGTCACCTACATGTTCCCCCGCAGCGCGAAGTTTGAGAACTTAGGGGGGGCGCCAACTTAACTCGGGAACGGCTCTCATCGACTTTCGCGTCCACACGGGGGAACGGATCGACCGGGCATCTAGCGCGCTTCGAAATCGCCCGCTATGAAGCTGAGACGGCAGGCTTCCACATCCCCAACTTTCGAATCCTAGCAGCAATTCTGTTCAGAGCCGCAGGAGTGGGGGCGTCGCGTGCACAACAACCCCCACAGCCATTCAACCACCATATGCAGTGGAATCAACAACATATTGATGCTATACATGACCGCACGAGATCCTATACCCACATGGCTGAGGGAACTCCCGGCAACATTGGTGGTATCTTTAGCCGCGGTCACCGCGCCGAAACCTTTCATACTGACACTAATGCAGGGCAGCCTGCTGCAAATTTTCGGAATGGCGATCCGCAACCTGCGGAGACCACCGCTCTATCAGCCCAAAATGGTGGTCCGCCTCCAGGGTCGCAAGTTTCCTGGGCTAGTTATCAGGGACCGTCGGCACTGGCGGCCCTTGATCAAGCCACTACCCTTGCAGGCTCAGCGGGGCAACCCTCCGATCCGAGTCTAACTTCGACTCTGGGACCGACGCCGAAGCGTCATCGGGCGATGCAGCGGCTGCCCTGGGCAACTCCGACATGCCCAAGTCTCGCGCGGAGGAACAACGAGCTCAATGGCTATTCCTGGGGCACCAGAAACATAAACGCAGATGGAGACGTTTCATGAAGAAACAAGTTCGCGAAGCACGACGAAATATTCGACGGCCGCTTCGGGCGAAGGGCAAGGGTTGAGGCAATGGCAAGGGCGAACGACGGCGATTGCACGGCAGAGGTATTTCGGCATTCTTGGCATCCCGTACTAGACCACAACATACAGAACTATCCTTGGGGGCAGGTAGGGGCCGTGGGCGCGCCCCAGGAACGGGTGAGGGACGTTGGGGCAGACCGAAAGATGCTTATGGTAAGACGGCCAAGTCATGGATTGTGATATCTGCTATAGCACGCAACATTTCCGCCGCGAATGCCTTCGAGGCGACTGGGGGCAGGGGTCCGTTTATACATGTGACTCAAACCGATGCGGACATGCAGTTTGTCGACCCACTGGCCGACCCCGCAGGCAACGTTACCGCAGTTGCTTATTTCATGGCCGCCAGGCATCGAAGCGCCAGCATGTCCCTCGAGAGATGCGCCGATGAGCTCTTCGAGGAGACCTACGTTGGCCATGGCGAGATTAACCTGGCAGACTGGCTAGGCGTGCTCATCGCGGGGCAACCTGCGCGAATCGAGCTCGCTGAGGAAGTCCACGCGTCCGCCGACGAAGACTGCGATATGGCGGGGGCACCTGCGGATTCTGAAGCTACAATTCCAGCGACAGAAGAGGAGATGCCGTTGATGCCCCATCCTCAGGCCGCGGGCAATCCGATGATCCTTCGCGGGGAAGCCCGCGAGATGCTGGCGACCTTTCAGAGCGTATCCAGTGCGAACTTGGACATGATGAAGGTCGTCATTTCACGTTGCGCACGACCAGTCTCCGAGCCGCCGCGAGCGGCCCGCTCGGCGCCAAGTCTGGGGATGCGCGAAGCGCGCAGATGACGGCGAAGACGAATGGGAAGCTGAGGGCTGACGCACGCAACGCCACGGTCGCGGCCGCTCACGCGGGCGCCCGCGCGCGCGCGCTCCAGGGGCGCCCGGCGCCCCCGCCCGCCTGACACGAGGGCCCCACGGACTCCACTGAGGATGGGGGCGCCCGCGGGGGAACCCGCCTCATCGGGGGAACCGCCCAGCTGCGCCCGAAGCAGGGGGCGCGCAACGCCGCGTCAGTTGCGGCGACAATGGCTCGCCAGCATACACCTCCCAACGCGACGCAGCGCTGGCTCGACCGAGGCTGGACCGAGCACGACATTCGTCACTGGCTTTCATTTCGTAATGTTGAGCGGAGTGAGGAAGGTAAGATCGTCCGCCCCAACAGAGGCAGGGGCGCCCAGACACCAGCTAGCCTCGAAAGACGGGACCTCAGGAAGGCCGTCATCAGTGATCGGAAGACCTACCGGTGCGTTGCTTCTTTTTGTGAACATTTTGCTGGCCACGGTCCTTCGCGTCCGATGGGGCGGCCATCAAGGAGCCCCAACTTCGAAAGAAACCCTTGGGTCCGGTCTCGCGGAGATGGTCTGGGTCGCAGAGTGGATCCGGTTAATCATTCACCTGCTGAAGCCGACTACCAGCCGATTGTTGAGAGAGAGAGAGAGAGAGAGAGAGAGAGAGAGAGAGAGAGAGATCAATCGGATCGTGCGAATTTGGTAACGCCTCGATATAAATCACCGCCTCAAAATATACAATCGGGAATGCCATGGATCCCGTGATGCGCGACATGCGGAGCAACCCGCTTCTTCTTCTCATGAAAGTGCTGCCCCTCCGGATGGCAATGAAGGGGCTGGTCGTGAGGTTCTCGCCGAGGCAGTGGACCCCGCTGAGGCCGCTCCTGCGGGCCCGACCCAGAGTCCGAATCGGTCTACAGATCTGGGGGGGGGAAGGTATCCGCGAGACTATCACGCAAATAGATGTTCATGAAATTATAACAGAAGATACGCATCTTGCCCCACGCACGAACGTCGCCTACAGCTGCCAAGAGATAGGCTGGAGAACTGCCCCTGCAATGCAAAGGGTGAGCGCTGACAGATGTTCTGGCTTGCAAAAACGGGGCCTATATCATATTATATCAGGAAGATGGCGCGCTGGAGGCCAATGTCGCGGACTGCCCCCGACGCCGATGAACTTGCAGCCCAACCTCCGGCGGGGGCGCCCGCAGCGGAGGGGCCAGAGGAACCGCCGAAGGATCCGAAGCCCCCCAAGATGAAACCAGGGTGGAAAGGAGACCTATCCAAATCTTCCTGGTCTTCAAGTTCGCCAAGATCACTAGCGCCTGATCAGCTACCGCCACCGCCCAAGCAGAAGAAGAGGACCAGTCCACATGACGCTGATCCTGGCAGCAATAAATCGCAGCGGTCCGCGGGGAAACCGCCGAGAGACATCGCCCCAGAGGGCCGGCAGCGGCCGCTGCAGCTGCAGCGTTCCAAGGCGACCGCGCGCCCACGCCGAAGGATCCCGTGCGTCTGCGCGACCCGACGCCTGGCAGGCTTCGCAGATCAAGCTGGGCGCCGTCACTGGGCGGATCATCCAAAGGGGCCTCCTCATCAAAGGACGGTGGGGATTTCAAGCTATTGGTAACAACCTCCAAGGCATCAGGAGCGGCTCCCAATATCACCCCATGCCAGTACTTCGACCTCCGTGAGAAGGATAAGGCACCTGGGAGGGCCAGCTCATCAGCAGCGCCTGCAGCGCCTGAGCCAAGGAGGATGCATGGCGAGCCAGCCGCTGCTCCTGCGGGGCAACCCGCAGTTGCCCTTGAATTGCCTGATGAATGCAGACTATACTGCGATACCTTGGGCACTGTCAGCCAGCAAGAGATTAACCCAGCGTGCAGGCCCTTTGCTGGTGACGGGTCGGACCGTTACAGAATGGTTCAGCGTGACATTGATTGCGCGGCTACCCACGCTGATGACAATGCACATGAACGTCAGCGTGTTCGCAACTTTCTGCGGAGGGAACCTGATCCCAGTTGCCAATCCGATACGAAGTATATGAAGGAGGTTCTTAGCAGCGAGAATATCAGCACCGCGTCATTGCATGATCGGGGCAAGCGTGAATGCTCGGAATGGCTCACTACCGTCACGAGGCACAAGCCATTCTACAACGATAAGCTCTCCGAACGGTTCGTCACAACTGTCACTTCTTACGACGAGTATGACGGCTGGGCGGATCTTAGTGACTCACTGAACAACTGGCCGCCCGAAGACAAGCATAACTGGCATAGTCACCTCCTGGAAGCCGTTAAGAGGTGCCTTCCTCGCCGCTAGTGGGCCTATCAGGCACCGGCGGTACTAGATCTCAGCGAAATGTTGGACTCTTCGGGCATGCAGAAGCAAGGGCTCCAGGTAAAAACGTTCAAATTCACTGGGGAGCATCGTCCGACGCACTTGTTGCGCACTAGCAATGCGCATAGCAGTCCAGGCGCCAAATGTCCAGAGCCCCGATACTCGCGGATGCCAGACCTGACAGCACTGGGAGCACCCTGCTATTATATACATGGCACAAAATGGGTGAACACCCCGAACATACCCCCCGTTGGTCTGTCATGTCGCTCTCGGGACGCATGGGACGGGCAGACAATTGATTCACGGATGCCAATTTTTGCTTGGAGACAACCGGATTCAGCAAGGCCTGCGCATGGATTCCGAAGTGTTGATTTGGGTGGGCCTCAAGAATCTACTCCGCGACGATATCCCAATTTGGCGCTTTGCCAACGAGATTAGTATGACGCCTGGCCGCAGGGGCAGGCTCCCTCTGAGCCACGTTGATCAGATCATTGGTTCCCTGCCTAACGCTACTCAATGTAGGCATGATGGAGTTGGACAGGTGTGTCCTAATCCTCTATACACCGAGGATAATCAGCGGGGCAACCTTCATGCTAACACATAGCTTGCGCAGTCCTATTATCACGTTCCTTACGATGCCTCAACGCTGGAAAATTGGATGACACCGCAGACCCCTCTATAATCTGAAGGCCCCTGCGTCGACACCTATGCAAGGGGCCGAACGCTCCCTTCTGTGCAGAATGCAAGCGGCATGCCAAGCAGGGGCACCTGTGGGAGGCTCGGATCGGTCGTGGATCCAGACCCAGAGCGCAGACTTATCCGGCATGACGCCAAACGGGATCACGCCCAACGACGGGCTGTATGCGAACGTCCCGTGGGGCGCCCAGGCGCAGCCGATGCCAGTATCTTCAGGGCAACCTGCGTCATTCTCCCCCACGAGTAGGACTGCGACTCCACTTGGAACTCCACAGTGCGCTGGGAGAACCAACAGTCTGCAGGCCGGACTCCAGAGCATCAGAATGGATCCTCAGCTCTACCAGGCCTTGCAAGCGACATCGCAATCTGCATTGCCACGTCCTACTGCAGGGGAACCTTCTGTTTCCGACTTCGAAGCTGCCCAGAGGGCCGAGAGCTTGACAGGTCAGCAGCAGTGGATGCACAGGCAGGTGCGCGAGGCCATGCAGAGCACGCGTCGGGATGGAATTGACTCCCCGAGAGCTGGCTGGACACCCCCATGGGAACATATTCCTGATCCGGACCCATCACCGGATCACCCCGACCGATTTGGGTGCGTTCCAGCATTCTTCAGCCACCCGACGTACGACCCAACAGCTGTTGAAATATCGTTTGCTCCACCGATGGATGCGCCGTGATCCCAGACTTTTACGCGCAGGAGACGGGCATTCCACGCAATGGTTCTCAGCCGGACAACCCGTGCGTTCGGGCAACAGCAGGCGATTTGTACCAGGCCCAGCTGACGCGCGGTGCTGGGTACGAACCCGGCGTACCAGGCCAAGTACCTCACTGCGGATCCTCGGCGGCCTCCAGGGACCTTGATGTTACACGCCACGGCCCTGGGCTACTGGCACCAGCGTCCATGGGGGAGCTGCGTCCCGAGATTCTAGCCATCCACGAGGCGCAGCAGGCCAACTTCACTATACAGTTGGCTCGCCAACGCCACAATCAGGAGCGACAGGCACGCCGCGTGATGGGCCGCGCGGGGGCACCCGCTGCTCCTGCATCTGCGGGGCAACCGCTTTAAGCGCGGCAGCACTTGCAGCCGCGGGATCCTCCGGCAGTGCAGCAGATAACGTTCCCACTGATCCAATACGAGATCGGAGAATCCACACTCGAGCAACAGACGCGTACCAGGCCATCGGCAACACCACCAATCATCAGTGATGGTGATTTTACCAAGTGTGCCATTTGCCTGGGTAACTTCGCACACCGCGACAAGGTGTGGAGGCTTCCGCGTGGCCATGCGTTCCACGCGCAATGCTAGGATCGAGCTGATCACGCACATGCGGACCGACAGCTGGCAGGCGCGCTGGAAGGTGCCGCAAGTGAGGCGCCCTGTGATATCTGCCAGGGTGTAGGCCTCATCACAGCTGAGTTTCACGTTGCTCTCGCTGGAGATCAGAATGCAGAACATCGTCATGAGAGATACTCCGCGGGGCCAATGAGCTCACTCACTCCGCGGGGCCAAAGAGCTCAACCGCATCACGGCAATGATGACGTGCAATACAGTTGCCGTTGGGGCCGCAATTGCCTCTGCGGGGCAACATGCGTCATCCTCAAATATGGCACAGGCTGCAGTAGCTGCAACGACTGCCACAGATGCGCCTATGCCTTTGGTAGCCGAATCGGCAGATAATGCAGGGGCACATGCTGCAGCAGCACCGGCGGGGTTACCTGCCAATCATCAGCGGCTGAGGCGCGTGGACAGGGCCACTGAAAGGAGCTCGCACTGGTCCCAAGCACCATGCGGCAGCATGCCCTACGGGCGTCCGCTGCGCCAGCGTAGAGCTGATAGCCCAGTGAGCGTGCGCAGCGGCAGCGCCATATCAGAGCGCGATCTGCTGCACACGGTGCAGATGGTCAACACACATGGGCAGAAAGCTATGCGTGCCGATGAGGACTCTTTCGAAAACATGCTGCTCTTGCCACAGTATCCCAATATGCACGACGAGCACCCGTCGGCCTGGATCTTCCAGAGACAGCCCACCACAACAGAAGAGGCACGAGGGTACATGAACGGGCCTTCGTGGATCGCCAAGAAGTCGTCGTGGAGCCTTTGTGGAAGCCTCTTGGGCTGCGGAGGGGCGATCTTGGAGGCTTCTTGGGCCGTTGCGAGCCGCTCGGAAAGCCCAAAAGGCGAATATGCTGAAAATGCACACTTCCCTTCGGAAGTGGACAGGTTTTTGCTTTGGGAGGCCTTCTTAGAGCGTGTCGTGGACGCGTTTTCAAACGTCTTGGGGGCCTCTAGGGCCGTCTGGAGGCAATCTAGGGCGATTCGGAGCGAATTGTCCTCCGCGTGGGCCGTTTGGGCAGCCTTTGGGGATCCTGTTGGCTCGTTTTGGAGCCCTTTTGGGGCCGTCGTGCGGCTCTCCCGGGCCGTTGCTAAGGTTTCTGGAGCCTTCTTTGGATCGCCAGGAAGCCGTCGTGGAGCCTTTGTTTGGGCCTCTTGGGTTACGGAGGGTCGATCTTGGAGGTTTCTTGGGCCGTTCTGGGCCGAGTAAGAGCCCACAAGGCGAATGTGCTTAAAATTACACTTCCCTTTGGACATGGACAGATTTTTGTTTTTGGAGGCCTTCTGGGTGCGTTTCGTGGACGCGCTTTCAAACGTTTTGGGGGCCTCTAGGGCCGTCTGGAGGCAATCTTCGGCGATTCGGAGCGAATCGTCCCCCGCGTGGGCCGTTTGGGCAGCCTTTCGGGACCCTGTTGGCTCGTTGTGGAGCCCTTTTGGGACCGTAATGCGGCTCTCCCGGGCCGGTGCGAAGGTTTCTGGGGCCTTCGTGGATCGCCTGGAGGCCGTCGTGGATCCTTTGTGGAAGCTTCGTGGGCTGCGGAAGGTCCTCCTGCTCCTCCTCCTCCTCCTCCTCCTCCTCCTCCTCCTCCTCCTCCTCCTCCTCCTCCTCTTCCTCCTCCTCCTCCTCCTCCTCCTCCTCCTTCTCAGACAAGACTTAGTCGTTGCCTCACTCACTCCTCCTCCTCCTCCTTCTCCTCCTCCTCCTCCACAGACCTTTAAGAAGCCCCAAAAGGCACCAAAGAGGCCCCCAAAGGGGCTCAAAAAGGGCCGCAATAGGACCCCCAAGAAGGCTCACAGAAGCCAAATAAAGAGCGATCGGTAACGCAAAATGCTCTTCACACCGAGGCTGCCAAGAGCGAACTGTGACGTAAACAAGCTGATGCGACCAAGGCTCCCAGCAGGGAACGATGACGTAACAAGTTCCTGACACCAAGGCCCAGCCAAGGCTCAGGAACGGACGGCAACGCAACAATCTCTGAACACCAAGGCTCCCAAGAGCGCGGGGTGACGTAACAAGCTCTCAACGCCAAGGTTCCCAGTACGAACGGTGGTGTGAGTAATTTCTGTCAAGTTGTTGAAGCGCTCTTTCCGTTTCAGTGCCGGCCCAGGTGACGGAAAGAGCGAGGTACGAGTGAGTTCCGTTGAGTTGGGGCGAAGCCCTTAAGGGGGGGGTCCAGGGGGGGGCGGGCGAGGCGCGGGGGGGGGGTCTAATGGTCCTATTTTGGAGGTTTCCCCTAGGGTTTTTGTATGTTTTTCGGATTCTCCGTCCAGACGGCCGAAGAGCGCTCCAAGAGAGCCCAAGACCGCCCAAAACGGCCAAAGAGGCCCCCAAGGGGCGTCCCAAGAGGGCCCCAAGAGGCCAAAATCATTGATTTTCCCGAGGCAAACGTATATTTTTAGCATCTACGGCTTTTCGCCTTTCACGGCGTTGACGACGGCCCAAGAGGCCCCCAAGACCGCCACAAAACGGCCCAAGAGGCTCCCAAGAAGCCCCCAAAAACTGCCCAAGAGGGCCCCCAGGCGGCCCAAGAGGCGCCCAAGACGGCCCAAGAGGGCCCCCAGACGGCCCCAAGAGGGGGACCACGAACCGAAAAGTCCAGCCTATCGCCCCAAGACGCTCCCGGGAGGCCTTCACAGCCCCCAAAGAAGCCCCGAGAGACCCCCAAGAGGCGTCCGACGAGGCCATCAGGTGGCCAAAATCATTGATTCCCAATGGGGAAAGCGTACATTTTTAGCATACACGGCTTTTCGGCTTCCACGGCGTTGAAGACGGTCCAAGAGGCCCCCAAGACCGCCCCCAGACGGCCCCAGAGGCTCCCAAGAGGCCCCCAAAATTGCCCAAGAGGGCGCCAAGACAGCCCAAGAGGCGCCCAAGAGGGCCAAAGAGGGCCCCAAGACGGCCCCAGAAGGGGGACCACGAACCCGAAAGTCCAGCCTTTCGCCCCAAGACGCTCCCAGGAGGCCCCCACAGCCCCCCAAGAAGCCCCAAGAGGCACCCAAAGGGGCTCAAAAAGAGCCGCAATTGGACTCCCAAGAAGGCTCACAGAAGCCAAATAAAGAGCGATCGGTAATGCAAAAGCTCTTCACACCAAGGCTCCCAAGAGCGAACGGTGACGTACATAAGCTGATAAGACCCAGGCTCCCAGCAGGGAGCGATGACGTAACAAGTTCTTGACACCAGGGCCCAGCCAAGGCTCAGGAACGGGCGGCAACGCAACAATCTCTGAAGGCTCCCAAGAGCGCGGGGTGACGTAACAAGCTCTCAACGCCAAGGCTCCCAGTACGAACGGTGGTGTGAGTAATTTCGGTCAAGTTGTTGACGCGCTCTTTCCGTTTCCGTGCCGACCCAGGTCAAATGGTTCAATTTTAGTTGGGATCTGTTCGGCCCAAGTCAGCCCCAGGAACGCCCAAGAGGCTTCCATGACGTCCCAAGACGCTCCCCAGACGCCTTCACATACATAACGGAAAGAGCGAGGTACGAGCGAGGACGTTCTGGTGTGGGCGAAGCCCTTTAAGGGGGGTTCCAGGGGGGTGCGTAGCGCGGACGTTTGGGCTCTAATGGCCGTTTTGGGGGTTTTCCCTAGGGTTTTTGTAGTATGTTCTTCGGGTTTCACTTATGTTCCGTCCCAGAAGAGCCCAAGACCGCCCAAGACAGGCCCAAGACGTCCCAAGAGGCCCCCAAGAGGCCCCCCCAAGGGGCGCCCCAAGAGGGCCCCAAGAGGCCAAAATCATTGATTTTCCCAAGGAAAACGTAGATTTTTAGCATCTACGGCTTTTCGCCTTTCACGGCGTTGACGACGGCCCAAGAGGCTCCCAAGACCGCCCCAAGACGGCCCACGAGGCTCCCAAGAGGCCCCCAAAACGGCCCAAGAGGGCTCCCAGACGGCCCAAGAGGCGCCCAAGACGGCCCAAGAGGACCCCAAGACGGCCCCAAGAGGGGGACCACGAACCGACAAGTCTAGCCTATCGCCCCAAGACGCTCCCGGGAGGCTCCCACAGCCCCCCAAGAAGCCCCAAGAGGCCCCCAGGACGCGTCCCACGAGGGCATCAGGAGGCCAAAATCATTGATTTCCAATGGGGAAACGTACATTTTGAGTATACACGGCTTTTCGGCTTCCACGGCGTCGAAGACGGTCCAAGAGGCCCCCAAGACCGCCCCAAGACGGCCCAAGAGGCTCCCAAGACCGCCCCAGAACGGCCCAAGAGGACACCAAGACGGCCCAAGAGGCGCCCAAGACGGCCCAAGAGGGCCCCAAGACGGCTCCAAGAGGGGGACCACGAACCCGAAAGTTTAGTCTTTCGCCCCAAGACGCTCCCGGGAGGCCCCCACACACCCCCAAGAAGCCCCAAGAGGCCCCCAAGAGGCCACCAGGAGGGCTCTACAAGGGCCCCAATAGGACTCCCACGAAGGCCCAGAAACGCCAGATAAAGAGCGATCGGTAATGCAAAAAGCTCTTCACACCAAGGCTCCCAAGAGCGAACGGTGACGTACATAAGCTGATAAGACCCAGGCTCCCAGCAGGGAGCGATGACGTAACAAGTTCTTGACACCAGGGCCCAGCCAAGGCTCAGGAACGGGCGGCAACGCAACCATCTCTGAACCCCAAGGCTCCCAAGAGCGCGGGGTGACGTAACAAGCTCTCAACGTCAAGGCTCCCAGTACGAACGGTGGTGTGAGTCATTTCGGCTTCTGTTGCTGCAGCGCTCTTTCCGTTTCCGTGCCGGCCCAGGTCCACGACGGCCTCCGGGAGTCTCACGAGGGCTCGAAGACGGCCCAAGAGCGCTCCACGAGGGCCCCCAGATGGTCTCAGGGCGGCCAAAGAGGTCCTCGAGGCCCCCCAGAGGAGTTGCAAAAGGCGAAAATCGTCCCATTCCCTCAGGCAAACGTACATTATTCACAGCTTCGCAGAGTCCAAGACGGCCCCAGAGGCCTCGAAGACCGCCCCAAGACGGCCCAAGAGGCCCCCGTGACGGCCCCAAGATTGCCCAAGTGAGCTTCAAGACGGCCCAAGAGTGCCCCAAACCGGCCCAAGAGAGGCCCCTGAGGGTCCCAAAAGGTTCCGAAGAGAGCCCCAAGAGGGCCATAGGAGGTCCCCGAGAGGGTCCCGGAGTGCCCCGAGAGGGCCCCAAGACGGCCCTAGCCCCCCAAGACGGCCCAGGAGGGCCCCAAGACGGCCAAAGAGGGTTCTAATACGGCCCAAAGGAACCCCAAGAGGACCCCCAGAACGGCCCGGAAATGCCATCCCAGTGCCAAGGAGGTCGAATAGCCTTCGGCCCATCCTGCCACTGTGCCTGGGTTGTGGGTAAGAGTCCTTTTGGACGTTCATTGGGATCTCGTGGGGGGCCTCTCGGGGGCCTCTTGGAGACAGTTGTTGGGCCACTTGGGTGCCTCTTTTAGGCCTGTTAGGGGCCTCTTGGGGCTTCTTTGGGGCCTCGTGGGGCCTCTTGGGGCCTTCTGGGGGTCTCTTGGGGAGGAATGCTTGGGTTTTCGGTTCGCGTTCCATCTCTGAAACCCCTTTGGGGGCCGTCTTGGGACCCTCTTGGGCCGTCCTTGGCGCCTATTGAGCCCTCTTCGGGCCCTCGTAGGCCGTCTTGGGGCCCTCTTAGAGGTTTCTTGGGGTGGTCTTGGGGGCCTTTTGAACCGTCTTTGAGCAGTAGGAAGACCAATGATGTTTGTCCCTTGGGACCCGAAAGGAACTCGCGAAGCCCCCTCCCCGAAGCGGCGCTCGCCGAGGCGAGGTCGCCCAATGTTTGCACCTACTGCTCGATCCATGTTGCTTACAGCATTTCCCACAGATGCTGTAAGGAGTCGCCTGTCTGGCTGATGTGGTGAAGCCGTGGAGGTCAACAACAACTCTTGGACCATCTTGATGCCATCTTGGGCGTCTTGGAACGATCTTTCGGCGCCTCGGAGCCCTCTTGGACCGTCTTGGGGGCCTCGTGGGGCCCTCTGGCCCGTCCTGAGGCCCGTCATGCGGGGAGACGCGACTTGCCCCAGGAGATTTCGCAGTTGGGGTTCCGGGCCCCCTGAGTGAGGAGCGAGGAGTGACTCCTCAGCAGTGAGGACTGAGGCTCAGGGGATTGGACAAGGGACCTGAGGACACGTCCATTCCGTGCCCGTCCACCCCTCCCTCCTTCCCTCCGCCTCTTTTCTCCACCCTCCAATTCGCGCTCGGGGATCACGGACATTCTGTATCAAAGGTGGCCTTCTTCCTCCCCCCCCGTCATGCCCCTCCTTCTCCCGAGAGAGAGAGAGGGGCAACTTCGTGGTGGATTTCCTGCGCCCGCAGGAGTGCTGGCACGGTGGCTACACGCACGAGCGTTGCTGCCTCGGCGGTGGCGAGGGTGGCAGCGCGGTCGGCGCAGAAAAGCATCTGCTCTTGCGCATGTGAAGCGTTGGGCGCTTAAGAACCAAAGTGCACGTTGCATACACAGGTGTTGGCGGGCATCCGCGCGGATTTCTTAAGTTGGCGTTGCATACGCGCACACGCACCCTGGCGCGTTTCGCGTGCCAGGACAGAGTAGTCAAGCGACGGCCCAGGAATGTTGCGAGGAGTCCTGAACGTTCATGTGCATACTTGTATTTGCTCTTCGACTCAGGGCTTGCATTGATTGGTCCGCCACATGAATCATAAGCATATACACGCCTCTCCCTTCCTCGTCGTCATCCTCCTCTTTCCTGCTCGTCTTCTTCGTCGCTCCCCTCAACATGCCCCTCCGCACAACGAGGATGGAGGTGATGGGGGTACTTGTTGTGGGGTAGGCTCCAGGGCGCTCAGGGGGCGGGTGATGTAGCCCAAATATTCCAGGGAGAGGAGGAGTAGGGAATGAAAAGGAACACGATGAGCATGTGGCGAAAGATGGGTGGAGAAGGAGAGAGGAGGGTACGCGGCGGGTAGGATGGGGGGTGAGAGGAGGAGGAGGAGGAGGAGGAGGAGGAGGAGGAGGAGACGGAGATGGGGGGATGGGGGAGGCGGAAGAAAGAAGAGACCGAGGTGGATGGGAGAGGAAGGGGAGGGGGGAGGAGGAGGAGGAGGAGGAGGAGGAGGAGGAGGAGGAGGAGGAAGGAGGAGGAGGAGGAGGAGGAGGAGGACGGGTGGTGCCCACAGCTTTACATTAGTGGCCCGATCATCCATCTGTTCGATGTGGGCAAGTTCAGGGCAGGCGCTGACGGCAAATATTGTAGACTTGCGCAGCATTGCGGCCGAGTGCGGCAACCGTCACTTATAGTTGCGTCATATCGAGTCGGTATGCATGACGAAAGTTTTAAAAAGGACGACACGGTCCATGCAAAGTGAGACCGTTTTTGATCCATCCAAGGGATAACACATGTTACCCCCCCTTGTCCCCCCCCCTCGCCCGTAACGGTAATGCCCCGGCCCGGTCCAGAGCGCGATCCAAGGCAGTTTAGGGCTTGTGGTGCGCGCGGGCACTATGGTGCCGCGGTGCACGCGGCCGTGCACTATGGTGTACGCAGGCACTGCGGTGTACACCGGCGTTGTGGCGCACACAATTGTCGTTGAAGCAGCAGTTGTGATGTCCCCAGGCATAGTGGTGGGTGTACGCAAGCATTGTGGTTTACCCATGACAAGCCCTGTGGTGTCCACAGGCGCCGTGGTGTACACAATCGCTGCAGTGCGCAAAGTCGCTATGATGTACAAGTGCATTGTGGGCTATGATGTACCCACGCATGTCTTCCTTCCCCTTCCTCCTCCTCCCTCTTCATTTTCGTCCTCGTCGTCGTCGTCCTCCTTGCGCATACAGGACGCAGGCATTGTTGTGTACACAAGCATTGTGGTGCACACCGGCCTTGTGGTGCATACAGGCGTTGTGTTTCACATTCGCTGTGGGCTCAAAATGTCCGAGCGATCCTCGGGCAAGAAAAACCTAGGAATCACAATCAGATGACCGATTTGGATATGATACATTCGGGCCCCCAGCGATTCCCTAGACTTTGGCTCCGTCGGGGCCGTAAAGTTTGTGGTAACCGACCGCGGGCGATGATAAAGTACATCCCCCCGTTCAATCCCTCTAATTTTTTATCCCCGATCACAGGGATCTATCTGTGGGGAAGGCGCGGAGGCCGAACTTTCTAATCCACGGAAGAGTTGCGGGGATCGAAGTTGTTATCATATCATGTTGATTAGCAACAGCATCAAAACGCTGAGCATGGCCATGGTGGTCTCACCACACCAGCTTCCGCAATCACGAGCGTGTGGCAGGGCTGTGGGGTTCTCACCAGTTCAGTTTGCCCACGTTACGACCGTGCGGCAGGGCCATGGGATTATCATTTTCTTAGCCGTTCCCGAGTCAGGCTTCTGTCGTGGGCCTGGTTTAACCTCCTCCTCCCCCTCCATCATCGTCGTCATCATCATCTTCATGGTTAACTTATCTTCCCCGGGGAAGTCCTTCATTATCCCGGCGGGAACCGCGAACTTTATTATCCCAGGGGGGCTGTTATCGCCCGCGGTCGGTGAAACGCAGGTACTGTGGTGCACACGGGGAGGTGCTGAATCAGCAGGTGTGGTGTCAACAATCACAGGCGTTGCGGTGCAGACGGCTGCTGTGGTGTACACAGGCATTGCGGTGTACACAGGCGCTCCGATGCAAACGAGTCATGCTGCCACCACGGTCCCCACAGTGGGTGCCGGAGGGAATTGCCGAGTCGATTGCGAGGACAGTCGTTGCCGTGGCGTTGCTCATCCTTTCTCTCCTCCACCTGTTTCTCACTCATCCTCCTTTTCTTCCTCGTCCTGCTTCATCCCTGCCCATTCCCACCCCACCGCCCCTGACCAAACACAAAATGTGTCGGACAGCCTGTGCTGTGCTGGATGATGGTGTTCATCTTGGGGGCGCTCTTGGAAAAAGAGCGCGGGCCCCGAGCTGTCGACCCCACATTGTTTGTTTGTTGTTCCTCCAGCTCCTCCTGCTGGTAATGCTGTTCCTCCTGCTTCTCCTGCTGCTGACACCGCCACGCGCGCCCCCAAGCCGCGTGGTGTTCACAGGCACCGCGGTGCGCGTTGTTGCCATGACGTGCACAGTCGATATGGTGTACACAGGCGCTGTGGGCCCAAAGTGTCCGACTTTTCCCCGGGTCAGGAAAAAACAGCGAATCACAATCAGCTCACATGTTGAATTTGGGACGTTTGGTACCTTCGGGTGTACACGAGCTTTGTGGTGTACGCAGTTACTGTGGTGCACGCGGGGGGGGGGGGCTGAAACAGCAGCTGTGCTGCACACAGACGCCGCGGTGTGCACAAAAAATGTGATGTACAAAGGTGTTGTGGTGCACATGGTTATTCTGGTGTAGACAGCCGCCGTGGTGCACACACACACACACACACTCACACACCTATAACATTTCTGTAGCAGTTCCGGCGGGCGAAAGCACTGTGGTGTACAGATTCCGTGTTGTGTGCACAGACACTTTGGGTTTGGACGACGATATCGACGACGACGACAACGACGAGGCGCCTCGGGTGGTGTGCGCCGCGCCCCCCTTTTCTTTTGCCCCCCTCCCGCCCCCCCCCCAGCATCACATGCGATATCCCCCAGGAACAAAAAATGGTCCCAGTGTGTCGCAGATTGCGAGTGCAATGGTCCGTGTTGATACGCGAACGTGGGGATCTTGCTCGGTGCGAGAACCTAGGCCTTGAGTTCCCAGCGACGCGGTAAGTCTGTTGCGAGCGGGCCGCAGCGTTTTCACCCGATGCTACGAGCGGGGGTCGCAGCGTCTTCATCTGGCTTTCGTTCAGCCCGTAGCCACAATGCGATCAGAATGCCGCCTTCTCCGCCTCTTCCCGTTTCGGAGAATCATGCTTGCAGGAGACCAGCGTTTTGGTGGAGGTCCACAAATTCATCAAGAGGTTCCGCACCCCAGAGACGCAAGGCGAGCGGTCGACCTACCTGCAACAGCTGGACCCCGACCCGCCAAATCCTCTCGCCGCGTGCTACGACCTGGGCACGCCCCCTGCGCTCATGCGAATCGCCAGTCGTTCTCCCACCTCGCCTTCCCTGTCCTCCAACCACCCTTCCTGCCTGCACTCGCCTTCGCCGCGTTCCTCTTCCCCCTCCTCGTCGTCCTCCGTCTTCGTCTGCCCAGTTCTATATTGTGCCCGTTCTCCCTGTTTTCAGTGTCATGACCAACATCCTTATTCCCTCTTCTTCGTCCGCATCATTATTCTCGCCATCATTATTCGGAACCGTCCTTGGCAGAGGAGCTCAGGGGCGACGCCAAGTGCGTCCAGAAGTACCGCTAGGCAGAGGGGAAGGTCGGCGATCAGTAGTAAATGCGATGGCTCGGGCACGGCACGACGCTCACGCCTAGCGACATCCGAGGTCTTGGCTGGCGACGCGCGCCGAGGAGTGAATGGAGACATCGGCGAGTTGGTCGGCATGCACCGTGTCAAGACGTCACCGTCATGGCAGGACGCGATCGCGCCTGGACCCCTCGAGACGGGAAGAGCTCGCCAGGCGCAGCTCGGAAGCCTGCGGCTAGAGACATCATGATCGGTCACTTCCGCTTCAGTGAGGTCAGCAAGTCATAGCTGCCAGCCTTTCTTCAGGGTAGTTCGGTAGCACATCATGGGAGCCTTAGCGTCTGGGAGTCGATGAGATAGCGCCGATTTCGCGTCGGTCAGCGTCGGTTAGCCTCGATTAGCGTCGATTAGCGTCGATTCGCAAGAGCCGACAAGATGGTATGAGAGGCTCCCATGAGTTGCTGCCGAAAGTGAGGTCAGCAAGTCGTAGCTGCCAGCCTCTCTTCAGGGCAGTCTTGTCTCTGGATGAGCGCATGGTTTCGATCGTCCAGGCAGGCCCTCTTCAAGTCTGGCCTGCGGGGCTAGCGCCTCGAGGGAGGGCATGGCCGTGTAGCCTTGCGGTGGCCTCCGGGTTCCTGCTGGAGGACGCCTCGCGGCGCCCGTGGACCGAATTGCAGTCGGCCAGTTGCGATGTGTTGGCGGGACTTTCTCGCAGAGCATGTAGGGTAGAGTTGGGATCACATGACAGATGCGCGGTGTCTTGTCGTAGTGCACGCGGCGCTCCCTGTTCTGTCTGCTGCGCACCATGTAGCGTGTAGCTTTGAGCACCGCCTGCCCTCGGGGGCGCCGCTCCCGCAGAGCTGGCACGCAGGCTGAGAGCCGGAACCTGAGCCGGTTACGCTGCGTTGGGGTTGCGATCTGCCTTGCAGCGGCCAGGGCGGGCCCCTTCTCGGCGAGGCGCCAGAGCCACCCGCCTTGGGCCTGCTCTCACCCCAGCGCCGCGTGCGCACCCCGCCTGGGCCGCAGGGCCGCCCGGAGCTCCCGGCGATTCTCAGGAGGGGAAAAAACACACAGACACAATTGATCGTCGATTCCGCAGAAAATATCGGAAAATAAGGGAAGTGAGGGGAAGACAAAAACCTAGAAAGTATTGGAAAATATAGGGGATCCTTTTATTTGTGTCTATTTATTTGTGTGTCCCAGGGCCCCTTCAGATTCATCTTCTTTAGGCTCTGCGCGACGTCAACGTGTACGGTGGGCGCTTCCTCTCTACGAAGGCGTCGCGATTGCGAGGGCTCGCCGATGGCGTCGCCAGAGGAGCCCCCTTGGGCCGGCTCTCGAGCGCCTTCGAAGATGCCAAGGCGCTCCTGGCGGCCTGCAGGAGCTCCGCCGCGCTCGGCAGACCCCTTGCGGCGGGCGACGCGAGCACGACGAGCACGGCGGCGAGCAGGCCTCGTGCGGGGGGAGCACGTGTCACGGGCCCGTGTGGGCTTGGGGTCGAATTCCTTGGCAAGCACATAGGGCCAGCGTCTTCAAGAAGCAGCCTTCTTCTAAGACACTCCCCCCCCCACCACCCCACTGCTCGCGCCGCCAACTTGTGGCGGGCCGCGTGCGGCGCTCAATCGCAGCTGAGGTGAAGCTCCTCGCCTCGAAATTCGCAGCCTGTTCGCCAGGGGGACCACTCTACAGGCTAACGGGCACCATCATCGTCATTCGCCGATCGCCTCCTCGTCCTCATTGCTGTTGCGTCGTATACGGTTTCACCCTCTCCCCAGGACTTGCTGTGGGAGGCCGCGAAGGATGAGTCCATGATGGAGCGCCGCGGCCCGAATGCATTTGGTTCCACATGTCATAGTTTGAAGGCTTGTCCGTAAGAAGAGGCGCGAAAGGAAAGCAATGGCGCCATGTCTGTCGTCATCTGACTGCGGTACTGATTCGTCGGCCCTATCGTGGGACCTAATCGTTGGGTCGCAGGGGTCCCACACAGTGGGGTGCCAAACGATATAGCCCCACATTACATGGCCCCACGTCCCACCAGATAAGGTCCCACACGACACGGTCCCGTCCCACACGACAATTCTGTCAAACAAGGTTCGCACAATATATGTTGCAGTGCAGCAAATAATGGGCCCCACACGATTGACCCTCACAATATGGAGCCCCACTCGATAGGGTCTCACACGATGGGGCTCCGCACGAGAGGGCCCCACACCATGCGATGCCACACCATAGGGTCCCACGCTTCGCCCAACACGCAGGATAGGGTCCCTTAATAAGATCGCACCCCGTATGCTAACTTTGAATTTTCACTAGTGGAAGCGCGCTGGCAGCGCGCATCCATCTATTGTGGAAGCGCGCTGGCAGAGAGGAACAGCGGCATGAGGGGGAGGAAGGGACGAGCAGGAACGATGGAGGACGAATGAGAGATGAGGGAGGAGTAGGGGCAGCAGGAAGGAGAAGTAGGGGCAGTAGGAGGAGAAGAACGAACACATGATGGAGAAGCAGGATTGCGAATCGCATTAGGAAGAGCAGAGTCCGTTTGCCAAGCCATGCTGTGTAAGGTATGCGTTGTAAGGTATGTGGTGTAAGTTATGTTGCGTCCACGAGCGTACACGGAAGAAACATGGCGCAGCCTTGTCTGACCCACACAACTATGATGGAAGAGAGGCAAGAATTCATAAGTGCAAGCAGTGTTTAGGGAATCCACATGTGTATTCCAGCTCGGTAACCGGAATCAATACAGAATTCCATAACGAAGGTGGTTATATCTTCACTTAGTTGCCCTCGATCGTTGTATTGACTCAGCATGTTGTAGTACACGTCGCAGGTACAAGATGCTTGACTAATCCTGCCGGACATGGTAGCATAAATTCACCCCAGGGAAGAGCAGAGAGATGCAGGCATTGAGGAGGGACGAGTAAAAGGAGGAGGAGGAGGACCAGGAGGTAGAAAACCGGAAGCACGATGATGAGAAGATGGGGACGAACACGAGAGCGTGTGGTGTAACATGAGATGTTGTCAGATGGTGCCGCCCTAGGGTTTACCAAAGGGGACCAGCCGTCTGTTTGGAAGGACTGTGTTGTAATGAGTCTCAAAAGTCAAGGAATTCTGTAGCAGGATGAAGAGTTAAGGACAACAACGATGTGGGAGGACGACGGGTTGAGGAACGAGGAAGACGCGCTATGGTGGAGAATACGGCAGGATGGAGGTGCTCAGGAGGCGCAAACAACGGAGCTAAGGATGAGTAGTAGAGGAACATGTGGTATGGGAAGGAGAAATGGAGGAGGGGGTGATGATGTAGAAGGTTGGAACGAACGTCGTGCATCGCTGCATGGTGTTTGCCCCCACCCCTGTTGGCCTTCTCCAGAGATGAGGAGAAGGGGATCGTCTTCGAGGTGCAGGGCGTTCACATCCACGAGTTCTCGCCGACGCTCTACGCCCACCTCGTCAACTTTCCCACAGAGGCTCGCACCGCCTGCCCGCGGCCCGCGGGACGAAGGTGGGAGGGAGGGAGGGAGGAGGGGAGTGAGGGAGGGGGAGGAACGGAGGGGGGGATTGCGGGAGGTATGGAGGGGAGGGAGGGACGGAGCAGCGGAGCGGGAGGGAGGGAGGCAAGGGGGCGGAGGGGGGAGGACGAGGACGAGGCCCACTGGACTGTGCCCCATTGGTTTGGTTCCGGCGTATACGCAGCGCTCCTCCCCTCTGCGAGCACCTCCGACCTAGAGGCCCTACGAACTTTCGCAGCCGAGAGGGTCCCGCGGGCAGCCCCTGTAGGCGCTGCCCTTGGGGAACGCGAGTGCCTGTAGGCAGGGATGGCCTGTAGACTCGCCTGTAGGCAGGGAGGGCAGGTAGGCGTGCCTGTAGGCAGGGGAGAGAGGGGCACCTACAGGCGGGGAGGGCCTGTGGGTGTGCCTGTAGGCAGGGAGGGGAGAGGGGAGAGAAGGGGGGAGTGCCTATAGCCAGGGAGGGCCTGCAGACGTGTCTGTAGGCAGGGAGCGGGGAAGGACCTGTAGGCAGGGGCGGGAAGGGGAGGAGGAGTGTCTACAGGCAGGAAAGGCCTGTAGGCCTCCCTCCTGGCATGGAGGGAGGGAGGGGAGTGGGGGGAGGGGGGAGAGGGAGGGAGGGAGGGGGGCACGCGCGAGCCCGCCGTCCTTGTTTCTGGACGCGTTGCGCTAGCGTGCGTGCACGGAGGCTGCTTCCGTCACACCCATCAGCCGCACTTTGGCAGCTAGCTCGCCTGCGTCTGGCGTGTCCCGCAGCTCCCGCGGCAAGAGCTCGCCCCTCGGCGGATCCCACGCGGCCTGCGCCGCTTCCAGGTGAGCCTCCCCCACGGCGGCGCAGCACTCCGGCAGGTGTGGCAGGCAGCCCGCCCCGCCGGCGCACGGCGGCCACGCTTGGACGCGAGGCCGTTTGCCAGCGTGCCTCTGCGCTCGTCGGCTTGCGCTTCCTGCAGGTCTCGCTCCAGGTGGCGGTCCCGCGGGCCACGGCTCCTCAGCCCCAGCGTCTTCGTCTCTCCTTCTCGCTCCTCCCTCGTCCTCCTGCGCCTCACTGCGCTGCGCGCGGGGACCGCGTCGTTGTTGTCTTCCCCTTCCTGAGCAGCAGCACCAGGTCCAGTAGGATGGTCGGTCCGCCTCCGAGAGGTGAAAGTCCGTACGCTCTCATGGGATCGTCAGCACGAGGAAGGCGATTGCTGCTCAGCGGAGGATCGCACTTCGAAACAGAGGAGGTAGAACAGCCGAGGGCAGGGGAGGCTCAAGGACGGGACGAAGCCATGGTTGACACTCACACTGTGCCTGGAGCCCACAGGCGTGCGCACCCTGTCCGTCCCGTCCCGTCCCTGCTCGGGCTGGCATTGCGCGTTCCTTGCCCAAACCTGGACAACCTTCAACCATTACCACTTCTCACAACTTATTTCCCTCAGTTCTCTCGTGAGTCCCTGTGCGAACATCGGCTGAAGGCTAATTTGCGCACGCGCGAGTTCTTCTGTCGTTTCTTCGTTCTCTCTCCCCCTCCTTCCTCTGACGGCGTACTGACTTATCTTGTCTCGAACTGGCCGTGTTTGCCCCCAATGAGGCCTTGCACCGACGTCCTGCCATGTGTCCCCCGGTTTTGCAGGTCGTTTTCCAGGCATCTCGGCAATGTGCCCGACGGTCTGTGTGCACGGCAGTTCCCCGCCCCCCTCCCCACACCCTTTCCTTCCTGCTCCCCCTCTGCCTCCACCCTCCTGCGTGGCATTTGCTGGCGCATGACAGCCGTACTCATGCGAAGTAATCAGCATATGGAAGCGGGAATCTGGGAACTGCTGTCCAGATCCGTTTTTGTTTATCGGCGCGGTGCATCCCGGCATGCGCAATTGTTCTCCCGCAGTTAATTGTTCGCCTTTGTCGAGGCCCTGGTATCGCATTGAGAGGAGACACGTGGTGCGCTGGAGGGGGGGGCAGACTTATGGCACTCGCGGCACGAGACCCTAAACAACACAATACAAGGGCACATCATTATCCAGTGCTCCCCGTGCTGCCGCTCTCTCCCTTCAGCGACGGGAGACAATCGGCGACAATGGAAGATAACGGGAACCACTTTGCGCCCGACCGATTCCAGGTCCGGGTGCGCCCGTTTTCGGCTTCTCAGACACAGCACCAGGGGATTAGGGAATTTAGATTTTTAGGGAATTGGGGAGTTTTGTGCTGGGTACTTAGCCGCATGTCTGCCCCTGTTTGCCGTCCAGGTTATTCCTATCTTCGATCGCGAGTTGTGGAACATCTCCGTGCGCGAGCTCCGCGCGGACCCGGAGAAGCTTGGCGTCTGCAAGGCCAGGGGGGGTGAGCGGACTAGCAGGGAGGGAACAGAAGCGAGATTGCCTCCGGACGAGATGGCCTCACCGCCTCCATCTCCCCCGTTGGGCCTCTTCATCAGGAAAGTATGGGAGGCCTAGAGGTTGGCACCAACAACCAATATCGGCTGCTGCCTCAAACGAGGGACGATGATCATGTTCTCGGTGATGGTTGTAATATTCGGGTCTCTTGGATGGCCGGAAGATTACCACCAGCGCCAGCATCTAGGATCATCTTCCTCTGGTGGAGGCAACACCGCTCGTGGCGGTGAACATGTCCTAGCCTCAGAAACTAAAGCCTCAGAAACCAATCGGTCTGAGCATCTGCTGGACAGTTTTTGTCAGCGCGGACTCCAAGCAGTTGGTCTTGCACTCGACTTGCAGCTTGTGTGGTGAAATATGCATATGGTACAATTTCGCGCTGCAAAGTCAATAAGGTTGCAATATCTAGCGGCTGGCCCATCCCGCCACCGAGACTTCGTGGTAGGTCATAGTTTTCATATGGATGCGTCCGAGTCTTCATTTGGTTGCCTGGTGCGATCTATTCGGAGGCCGGTTGCAGACAGTTTTGAAATGTATTGGGATCTCTCGGGCCTTTTTGTGGCTGGCTTCTTGGGGGGCTTCTTTGTAGCATGCTGGCTGTCTCGGGATCATTTTGGGGCGGAGGGATCAAAATGACAGTTGGTGATGTTTGGCTGCCTTTGGGGTCCTCTTGGGGCCCTCTGGAGCCGTCTTGGGGGCGTCTTGGGCCAAATTCGGGTCGTTTTGGGGGCCGCTTGCGGCGATGAACGGGTCCTTTTGGATCCTCTTGGAGCGCGGGAGGCTCGAACGTGCGGGAAAGTCAGCACCATTCAAGATTCGTAAGAGAATCAATTGTTTGTGCCTCTTGGGGGGGCGTCTTGCGGCCATCTTGGGCGTCCTGGAGCGTTGATGGGTTGTCTGTGGGCTCTCTTGAATCGTGTTTGGGGGCCTGTGGGGACGCTCTGTGGCCGTCTTTGGGCCCTCTGGCGTCTGGACGAGTCACGCAAACGTGCCCCAGTAGCGCCCACTTGCGCTCCGAACCAGCGAACCAGGGGATGTGAGCCCGATAGAAAAACATTATCCTATTTGATATGGAGAACTCCATAGGACATGAGTGCCCTCCATTTCAGGCCAAGGCACGGTTCGGATACACGTAGCGCAGCGTTCGTGGTGCAAGTGATGTCGGGCAATCGACGGGGCGCAATCAATTGTTGGAGAAATTGGGGCTGCCAACTCCAGTGTTGGAGCAAACATCCCACCCACCCGCAATTGCTTGGCGAACCTGAACAGGTGCAACGACGGGAGGGCACCATGATCCAGGCGAGCTAATGTTGAGATCGACGATGACATCAGCGCCAACGACGACGACCACCACGACGACGATGATGATGATGGTGGTGGTGCTGATGGTGGTTATGATGATGGTGCTGATGATGATGTTGATCATAATGGTGATGATGATGATGATGATGCTGATCATGACCACCATCATCACCACCAGCATGGTCATAGTGGTGGTTATGATGACAATGGCGACGGTAACGTACCAATGATGCTGATGGGCGCGCACACTCGTTCATAACAAAGCAGTTTCCCAAAACCCCTTGCAACATAATGAACCGAAGTGCACACGCGCGCGCCGTCGCGCGCGCATGCCGTAATCCTTCACAAACGTAGTGTTGTGGTGAGGACTTCAGAATTGAGTGCCAAAGCGACATATAAAAACACACATGCTTTCGCAACGCGGAATTTCAAACAACAAAATGCGTGCGCGTTCTTGCGAATTCTTACGGAAACCATGAATTCTTCTAAATTCTCAGGGCATGCTACCAAACGGGTTTGCGCGCGCATGTCGAATTCGTTCGATCGTTCTTTCGCGCGTGTTGTCGCGAGAATCATTTGCAACAGAAGGGGCGAAGTGCGTGCGCGAGCGTCTTCGCGCGCGCGTGCCGAACTTTTTCAGAAACCGCAGGTTGCGAAGGGTTTTTACCTAACAGCGAAGACTGATAGGTTTCTAGTGGTGTCAAAAGAGAGCATCATGACTCCTCAAGGGGGTCGGGGCGGGACCCGGGGAGGCTGCCGCCGAAGCCGAAATCGCTTTCGACATCCTCGCAAAATCGCTCTTGGTGCTCCCAGAACTCCATTCCCGGGCCACATTTTAGATGCCCGGAGCCAACTGTAGGCCACTTCGTGCTCTTCGACTTCCCAGAACTCCATTCCCGGGCCACATCTCGGATGCCCGGAGCCAACTGTAGGCCACTTCGTGCTCTTCGACTTCCCAGAACTCCATTCCCGGGCCACATTTTGGATGCCCGGAGCCAACTGTAGGCCACTTCGTGCTCTTCAAGTTCCCAGAACTTTATTCCTGGGCATGATTTTTGAATGCCCGGAGCCAACTGTAGGCCACTCCGTGTTTTTTAGATCGTAGAACTCCATTCTTGGGCCACATTTTGAATACTGAGGCAGGCTGA
>CAUYUJ010003324.1:437711-568838 GCA_963575745.1 Prorocentrum cordatum
TTTCGGAGGCTCACGCCATTTTGGCGTGGGCGTCGTGCGCAAGTGCGAGCCAGTTCACCGCGCTCTGCACGCCAGCCGCTGCGGCGCGCACGCTTGGGCGCCGCGCGGGGCGGGTGTCCGCCCAGCAGGCTGCGTCGAACAGGAGGCGTCCTGCCCGTGCGAGTTTTGCGAGGCGTGCGCGAAGGTGGTTGACAGTGCACTTCGCGAGCTTCGCATGACAGGTTTTCCAACCCAGCCAGGCGAGCGGGCAAGTTGGGCATCCCGCAGCTTGGCTGCTAGCACCAGCCGCCTCCAAGAGAGCGCGGCGCAGGCCGCGCCCACTTCGGCCCTAGACCGTACGATAGGCGCACTCACGCAAGGTCAGGAGCAGTCGCATCTTCGGAGCCTTCTTGAAGTCACTGGTTACAGGGGCTCAGATGTAAGACTTATGTCCAACACCCTCCTGGATGGGGGGCCGGGCAATTTTTGCGGTGCCCCCGCTCTCGTTTGGGATCGGAAAGTGGCGCAGCGTCACGCCTGGCGGCAGACGCAACATATCAATGCTTGAATGCATTGCATTTCTCACCTACGTCCGGGCGCGCATATCCAGCCCAGACCGGCATGTCGAGCGTCTCTTTCACGCCGTTTACTGGCGGGTTGCGTCTTGCGTTGCGGCCATGGGCGTTCGAGCGCGAGGGTGCTCAATCGACCCTTGCGGCGGTGCGCGGCGCAGGCGTTGTCGGCCGATTTGCACGCGCCGTGCTTTTGGATAATGAGTGGTTGGAACTCTTCGGACGCAGCCAGTCGGCTGCTAGAGGGGGCCCCAGTTGCAGACTACGCCGAAGCACGAGCGCGGTGCTCTTGGCCCACGTGAAGCAAATGCCAAATACGTCCACGTTCAGCCATTCACAATCGCCCGCTATCGCCTTGCAAGTCATTGATTGTTTTGCCGTCTTAGTGGCAATGGAATTCGCATGCCCGCCACCTCTGGGGAACGAGACGGGGCGCCCAGGGGTATATTGACCACCTTTGCCAAGACGTCCTTGCGCGTGGCTTTAAAACGCCTTTACCCGCGCCCCCGGCGGAAGCTGGAAACCGCCGCGCTAGACGTGTCAAACTGGTCTCGATCATCGCGGCGCCGGCGAGCGCTGCCAATCTCCAGTGGCATGGTCCAAGGCATGGCCACAGTGGCGCTCCTCCAGGACTGGCCTCGCACAGCGGCGGCGTTGCACGTGTGTGTTTATTGACCTCCTCCGACCAGGAGAGGTTGTCAATGTTGCGAAACGTCAGTTTAGAGTCATTGGTGGCGGGGCTACGGTTGTCATCGCACTCCCCGACAGTAAGGGGGCCAGGCGGCGTGGCCAGGTCCATTACGTCACGCTGTTCATCAAACTCTCAATTCGCGCCTTGGCTTGCGTAGGCGACGACGAGGCGCTGTTCCTTGGCAACTTCACGGGGCTCCAACAACGCACCACATGTTTGGCTCGATTCTTTGGACTAGAATGCCAGAGGTTGACCCCGCATTGTCTACGGCGCGGTAGCGCGACTTTGCGCTTCACCACTTTCGGAAACTATGACGCCACCCAGGCGTTAGGAAGGTGGAGTTCTTTGAAAACCGCTCGAGGCTAGACTGACCTAGCGACGGTTGACGTCGCCTCCTGGTCTCTGCCGGAGCAAGGGCAAGAGCGGCTTCAACGCGCTGTCCGTTGCATGCCCTCCCTGCTTGCCCGCCCAGGTCGAGGGGGCGCGGGGCGTGGCTGCGCCGCGGTGTCGCGCGCGCTGTGACGCGGGGGTGGTCTCTGGACGCCGCTGGCGGACGCTGCTTCCCCGCTCCCCCGGGGGGGGGGGGGGCGGTCATGCGCGCGGGGGGTTCCATTTAAGATTTCCCGCGCTCGGCGGGTGGCCGCTGCCCGCAGGGGGGCGGTGGAGGCCTGAGGCTTTGCTCCCGCTATTGCTCCACAGCTGCGCTGATCGCGACCATCGGCCGCGCGCGCGCCGGCGCGGCGGCGCACGCGCAAAGCCTCACGGGTGAGAGGAAAATAAGCATATGAACACGGATCGCGATCCGGGCTGCGCTTTCTCCCCGGGGCAGGGAGGCGGCGCAGCCATTGGCAACGTGTCATTTGACTTTGTTGTTCCATAGCTTTTTGCGGCCCCCTCCGCCGCGCCCGCCTATTCGCCGGGCGCCTCTCGAGGTCCTGGCCCGGGGTGCGTTTCCGAAGGCTCGAGGCCCCCATTCTGCAAACAGCATGGCAGCAGGCTTACCTGCTGCGGCGATCATGCGAGCGGCCCTCCTTCATTGGAGTCGGGGGTGGCGGGCCTACCCGCTCTCTTACATGCTTCCATTGGCGGGGGCTCATTAGGCTTCGGCTTGGGAGCAAGTTTCGGGAATCTTGAAAACACCAATGCTGCATGCAGCGTTGAGCGTAGGCTTGCCTGCTTTCTCGTTCCTGGCGAGTGGCCCCCGCTCATTAGAGTGCGGGGCGGCGGGCCTACCCGCTCTCTCGCGTGATGTGCGTGGGGGTTTCTTCTTGGGGCCTTCCGCACTCCGCGGGTGGCCGTTGCCCGCTGGGGCGTGGCGGAGGCCTGAGGCTTCTCCCCCGCTATTACCCTACAGCTGCGCTGATCGCGAATCGCGACCCCCGGCCGCGCGCGCGCGCAAGCGCGGCGGCGCGCGCGCAAAGCCTCGCGGGTGAGAGGGAAGTAGGCATAGCACATGGTTGATAACTTGCGCTCGTTCTCTGGCGAATCCTTAGAAAAAAACCATCGGCTGTTCAACGCATTCATGAAATTCTACCAATGTGCTTCCCGGGCCGCGTGCGCGTGCTGAGGCGGCACGACCCGTGTCAATTCAAAAACACGCGGGCCACTCTCGCGCGTCGGCCGCGCGCGCCTTCCAAATTCGTTGCAAAACGTTCATCACCGACGCGAAGACGCCGTCATCGTCGCCAGCGTGATCAGCATCGGCGCCCTGGCCGTGCCGTCGTTGCTGTCAAAGTCGTCACCAGAATCGCTACGACCATCAGCGCGTCTATAGTTGTCGACGTTGGCAGGATACCGCGCCCGTCCAAGCCGCTGGCTCGCAGCCCTCTGGGATGTGGTCAGAGGTCAGCGCCGCCGCGACCGCGTAGGTCGCGCCAAACTAGCTACCCGCTGCGCGCGCGTGCATGCGCGGGCAGGCGCGGCCGCAGAGATGCACCAGCCAGCGCCAAGCACTCGTCGCACTCGCCGCCACATGGGTTTTGCAAACCAAATTCCGAGCGGGTGGGTGGAATATTTGCAAGAGCGTGGGAGGTGGTCAAGCGCGGCGAATGGTTGTCAATTGCGCCGCGGAGGTCGCACCACCTACAGAACAACACATACAGAAACACACACACACATATATATGTATATATATATACACATAGTGCAGCAGTTCGGTTGCACCACATCGGCTGAACCGCTTACATAGCGCATCACATTGACTGCCATGCGTAGATTATTCCACATGTACTCTCCCTTCTGAAAGAGGAGTCGACTCGACCCACCCCCGGCGTTAACGGGTCACGTTTTCGTATTGTGATTTACATATGATTTTCACACTCGTCCATCCGAAAGACGAATTCGTACTATCCCAGACGAACCAGTCTTGCCCCCCCCCCCCCCCCACACACACACCATCCTCTGCAACATATATTATGCGCGCAGTCTCTTTTATCAAAAATCATACGTTTTCAAACACCCTTGGAAAAAATGGGAGACGCGCGCGCGTCGTCGCGCGCGCATGCCGAAACCCTTCAAACACATTCGGTTCCGGAAGGATTTCAAAATCGAGCTTCAAAACAACATACAAAACACATGGTTTCGCAACACTGGTTTTCTAAGAAAGTTTACGCGCGCATTCTTACGAAATCCCAAGAAAACCATGGGTGTTCACAATTTTCAAGACATGCTACCAAACGGGCTTCGCGCGCGCATGTCGAAATCTTTCGGGCGCCCTTGCGCGCATGCCGTCGCGAGAATCTTCGGCGAAAAAAGGGACGAAGTGCAGACGCGCGCGTCGTCGCACGCGCATGCCGACATCCTTCAAAAACTTTTCGGTGTCGGAACGATTTCAAAATCGAGTGCCACGGGGTTTCAACAAAAGCGTGCGCGCGCGCTCGTGCGTCGTCGTCGTCGTCGCTGTCCTCCCTCCTTTTCTCGTCGCCGTCGTTGTCGTCGTGCCCGTCATCGTCCTCTGTTTGTCCTCGTCATCGTCGTCGTCGTCTTGGAGTCGTCGTCGTTTCCGTCGTCGTTGTCGCCGTGGTCGTCCGTCCTCCCTCGTCGTCGTCGTCTGCGTTTCGTCGTTGTCCCTCCTATTTCGTCGCCGTCGTCGTCGTCGTCGTCGTTGTAGTAGTTGTTCCTCCTTCCTCATCGTTGTCGTCATCGGCGTCGTCGTACTCCTTCGTCGTCGTTCGCGTCGTCGCCGTCCTGCCTCCTCCCTCGTCGTTGTCGTCTTTGCCGCCGTCGTCGTCCTCCCTCTTCCCTCATCGTCGTCGTCGCCTTCGTTGGCGACGTCGTCGTCGTCATCTTCGTCGTCGTCGGCGTCGTCGTCGTCGGCGTCGTCGTCGTCGTCGTCGTTGTCATCGTCGTCGTTGTAGGCGTCGTCGTCGTCGGTGTCGTCGTCGTCGTTGTCGGCGTCGTCGAAGTCGTTGGAGACATCGTCGGTGTCGTCGTAGTCGTTGTCGGCGGCGTCGTCGTCGTCGTCGTCGCTGTCGCTGTCGTCGTCGGCGTCGGTGTCGTTGCCAAGTGCCATGTGGTACCCACCGTCACGGCCTTAAGAGGTTTTGCAAACTAAGTTGCGGGTGGTTGGGTGGGATGTTTGCGCGAGCAGTGACGTGGACAATTCATCGCGAACAGAAATGAATTGCATAGCATATATTCCACCGCATACTTCGCGCACCACATAGTTACACAACATAGTTTGCTCCACACAGGCTGCGCACCATGGATTGCTAGAAACTCTGTGTGGCGCCCACGCTGGCTAAAATTTCAATTGGAAGCGCTTGCGCCTTTTTTCATGTGTTCTGAACGCCTCTATGTAGACATGCCTTGCCAATCAATGGCCAATCATGCTGTAACGACTTCGACGGGCGCAAGCGTGTACGCCTGTTTGTGCCCCGCATGATGTCGGTTGATAAGAGTTGGCCTGCGCGCGATGATTGTGGAATGTTTCCGACACGGGCGCGTGTGGACGCATTTTCTCGTTGAGAAGATTTGCGTTACGCATCATTGTTCTCTATTGGTTTGTTCATGTCAGTTGACATGCAATAGTTGACGATGTCATGTGTTCAACATAGTTGAGCATCACTAAGGTTGAACCGATTTTGGCATGCGCTCGCCTAGTGCCCCGTGGATGTTACTTGATAGAGTTTCATCTGGCATTCATTTGTGATATGAAAGATAGCCACTCAATGTATCATTTGATTTGTACTTTTTATGGGTGTCCGAAAGGGGTCTGGCTTGGCTGTGGTCGTGGCATTTGATATGCAGGATGAACGATTGTGCAGGACTTGGAGGAACGCCCAATACGAATCGGTGAGTCGTAAAGCCCGTCTTCGGCATGGGGTCTGCGTATTCGATTCCGTGAGCACATCATACACGTGGTGCAAGTTGTGTGTTGCATATCTACGTCGTGCCAACTACATGCTTCCATCTACTTGGTGCACTATGTGGGTTGCAAGTTCTGTGGCGCACCCTATCTGACGCAGGCTATGTGGTGCAAGCGAAGCGGTGCAATCGATGCGTGCGTCGGTAGGCGTCGGCCAGCTCACGAGGCGCAAATGAGCGCACACGCGTCGGCCCGGTGCGAAAACGCAGAGCCCGGGCCAGTGCACCAGGGTTCCACGAGGCGCCCACGTCGTCCGAAATGGGTACCGAAAGAATGGGTACTATGCCCAACAGCAGTTCCTGCTCATTTTGAACAGGACTCGCTGTCCACGCCGCCGCGGCCTGTGTCCATTTGAGACAGAAGGCCGCCTGCCCATTAGCGGCCGCTGTTGATTTGGAACAACATTTGTTGTTGGGCATTGTACCCATTCTTTCGGTACCCATTTCGGGTGTCCAAACACGTGCGGGCTCCCAGCGAACACATCAACAAGCCGACTTGGGCAGCGCATGGAGCGCTTCCGCCGCACGCGCACAGGGGGGGGAAGCCCAAACATCCCACGCCGCGAAAGAGGAGTCCACAAGGCGAACATCCAGAACACCAACTGAGCTCTCTGTGGTGCACGAATCATGTCGGGACCACGGGGAATCCCTCACAGCGAGCTGACAGAACGCCACGCCCCTGAGGGTCCTCCGCCAGCCTTCTGAGATCCGCAGCTCAGGCAGGGGCGCATACATTGAACATGGAAGGACGTTTGAAGCGCTTCTGCTAAGATCTTTTTGCGAGAGGATCTCACATGTTTTGAAGTGATTCCCAAGCTTTCACCCCCCACGGCCGATGAACATGCGCGCCCTATCGTGATATCCCTTCGAGGTCTTGCCGCTGCTTCAGATTCTGGATCGCTCCACGCTGGAATCTGCTACATTCTCACTCGCCCGCCTGAGGTGCAGGTGCACAGCCTTTTGGACAGGGACTGCAAGATCATGCGCAACATGAACCCGTCCGACATCGAGAAGCTCATCACAATCAGGGATACCCTCCCCCCCGGGATTGGCGGAGGTGGGAGATTGCGGATGCACAACGGGAGCACCAGTTGAACATGTCAGTCTTGTATTATCCTCTTCTGACTTCCCTGTCTCCTCGCTTGGCTTCGGTGTGGGACCTGCGTCTCGAACAGACCAGGTGAGAAGCTACGAATGGTGAGAGGGACAGGGAAGGAAGGAGCATGGGACGAAAGCGCGGGGAACGGTCGGAGTGAGGGGGGTAACGGAGCGAAGGAAAGAAGGGAGGAGTGGAGGAGGAGGAGAAGGAGGATGAGGAGGAGGAGCAGGATAAGGAGGAGGAGTAGTGTAAGGAGAGGGGAAGAGCGGGTTGGATGCGCGGGAGTCCCCATCTCGCTTTGCGTCTCGATCCAATCCCGCCAGACGATTCGATCAATGGGGTTCCTGTTGCATGTCCTCATCTTTCTCGTCTCTTCCTCCCTCGCCTTCCCCATCCTCTCCTCCCCTCCCTCCCTGCACCCCCCTTCCTCTCTCCGTCACTGTCTCCTTTTTTCCATCGCCCATCCCTCCGTCTCCCCTGGAGGGAGGCAGCGTGGAAGTTGGAGCGTTCCAGGAAGGCAGGGGCCCAGAGGGATGGACAAGAGGGAGGACGGGGAGATCTCTGGAGGACGGCCGAGCAGGGACGGAGAGGCCCAGAAGCTTCGGCCCTCGAGGATGATGCAGAGGACCTCCCCAGAAACTGGGTTCAGGAGGGGGAGTGAGAGGAGGAGGAGGAGGAGGAGGAGGAGGAGGAGGAGGAGGCCCCTAGGCCCCGAGGCCAGAGGACCTTGGTGGTGGAGAGGCCCTAGAAACTTTGGCCCCCGCCCCCGCAGGGCATCGTGATCCGCTGCTCCGACCTGGTGCCAGACATGCGGTCCGCGGTGTTCCGCTGCCAGGACGAGAACTGCAAGAACGAGGCTGGCGGGGCTGCGCGCGACGTCGGCGTCGCAAGGGCAGACACTTTGGCGACCTCCTCCCTCTGCCTCCTCCCTCCCGCCTCCTCCAGCGTGCATTACCGGCATTGTCTGCAGAGTATCGGTTCAGGCATGTAGTGAGTAAATGATGCCAAACTTGCCCCGGCTCAAGCGAGCCGTGGTCCCGCGTTGCCGGCCTCTGCCGCCGCCTTCCCCGCGGACTGGGACGCTGGGCCGCTCGGAAATTTGCCGCTTGCCTTATCCCACAGTCCAGAGTGGGTGGATGGGACCGGGTTTTCGCCCAGCAGCTACACGTGGCGCGGGAGTTCTGCTTCGTGGTCGTTCCTCGGATTCTCAAGGAACGGCCCCGGGCTCAGAAGAGGGCCCCGATCCCGCGCTGCCAGAAGCCAAGTCTTCAGATGTTCTTCTGCGTCTCGCAGCGTCCCTTCGTTCGCGCGTCACTCTGCCAGCCTCCACGGGGCCGATCTCGCTGGGGTCACCGTGGTGCTCCCAGAAGACAAGTGCAGGAAGGCGTAGCACATATTCTGCGATGATCCCCATCACGTTGCGTTTTGTCTGACTTTTCACCGCCTCCTTTCTTTCCTGCCCCTCTTCCTCGTTTCTCCTCCTCCTGTCTCCGCCCTCCTACTCCGCCCTGGTATCCCTCCTGCCATCCCCCCCTGCCTCTCCTCCCCAGTTCCCGCCTCGCCTCCTCCTCCCCCCCTCTCGGACCTTTGCGCGCACGAGCCCGACGAATGCCTTCTCTGGGTCTCTCGCAAGCTCTAAGCCTGAACTTTCCAAAGTAATGTGCGCAGGGCTCTTCATGCTGCCGAGATCGAAGCTGTTGGGCCCCACCTGGGCTCCAACAGGCGCACATCGTCGAGCAACCTCCGGGAACGCCAGGATCGTCCCAATCCCTCCCCTCTGGCCCGACGCACGGCTGAAGAAACCCAGACGTCCAGCGTCTCGACCAAATCAGGACAGTTCTTTGTTGGTCGCATGAGCTTCTGAAGACTCTTTTGGCTTGGAGTGCAGGAGGTGGCCTCCGGCGCGAAACACATGCGAAGGACGGGGGCGGATGGGGGAGGAGGAGGAGGAGGAGGAGGAGGAGGAGGAGGAGGAGGATTCCGTAGCCATTTTGGCTCAAGTCCGTAGCGTTTCGCTCAGGGACCGAAGCCTTTTTGGCGTGGGGGAGGCGCGCCCCCGCCAGTGATCCTGCGATCTTTCTCTTTCACTCACAGCCACACGTCTGGCTACGGTAAGCTCTGCGGCCGTCAGTTCCCATGGGGCGCAATGGCGGCAGCAGGCAGCAGGCGTTCAGCACCACCTGGACGTGCTGTAACAAGAAATGCGGTTTCGACAACAACTTTCCTTGGCGTACAACGTGCTGGGCGTGTGGCAAGGCCAAAGGTGCGGGCCCCGCACCTTCGGTGCCGCGCCCTCCTGCTGGCGCTTGGGTGCGTCCTCCTCGGCTGCAGCCTCAGGGAGGCTCACCTAGTGCTGGACAAGGGCCTGGTGCAGTCGGCGGCAAGCTCACCCCTGAGTGCAGGGACGCCATGCTCGCCATGTCTGCCGAGCATTTCGAGGCCTGCAGCATCTGGCTCTCGCCTGGTCAGAAGGCGCACCTGCTGGGGCTGCGAGCTGTGCAGACGGGCGACCCGCTGGCCATCAGTCGCCAGGCCAAGCAGCAGCACGATACGCTCAAGGATCAGGTCGCCAAGGCCAAGAACGCCTGGGAGAAGTCTCAGGAGGTGCTGGCCAAGCAGCTGCAGAAGACTGCGGAGCTCAAGGCGAAGTACGTGGAGCTCGAGGCCAAGGAGCTCGAGGCGGCCCGCGCCGCCGCCAGCGCCTTCACCTTGCTTGGGCGTGCCTCCAGGCCTCAGCCTGCTGACCATGCTGCGCACCTTGTGGAGCAGCTGCGGGAGCTGGGGGTCGAGGCGAGCGTGGTCGACTCGATCAAGCAGGTCGCGGAGGCCCGCCAGAAGGCTAAGAAGGACGAGGAGGAAGCGGCTGCTGCAAAAGCCCGTGCTGAGGCGGCAGATCGTGCTCATGAACGTGATGCTGCTGGTGGCGCTGCTGCTGATCCCAGTGATGCTGCAGGCGATCACGACCTGGACATGGACGCGGCCATCGGCAACCTCAAGCAGGGCGACTGGATGGACAAGCTCGTCAGCGCTGCAGGTGAGAGCGGCATCACTCGATCGCAGCTGGAGGCTGCGCTCGATGAGGCCGGTGCTGATTACAAACGGAAGCGCGTTTAGCCGTGCGGCTAGATGCGCCCTGGGGCCTAAGGCCCCGAAGTTTTGGAATATTATCTCTGCCAATGTCACTGATCGCTCTGGGCTTGACATTTTCCTCTCCTCCCCCTCTGTGCTCCAGGCTCAGCTAGTCGGTGTGCAGGAAACGCGGGTGTTGGAGGTTGAAGCTTGTGAGCATAAACTCAGGCGGCAAGGGTGGAGAGCTAAACTTTCGCCAGCCCGTCAGACGGCTGGAGGCGGTATTTCAGCTGGCACGATGCTCGCTGTGCCAAAGCATATCGGCCTGGCGCCGATTGAGAGCTTTCCGATCGACGTGCAGGTGGGGAGGATGATGGTGATGCATGTGGGAGGTCTCGTACCAGGGGGTTTCCTTGCGTGCACGCTCTATCTGCATCATTCGGTCGGACTTGCGCCAGCCAACTGGGATCTTCTCTGCAGGCTAGGTGCGTTACTGAAAATGGCCAACATGCCTTTCCTCATCTTCGGGGACTTTAATCTCGAGCCTGACGTGCTCCAGCATTCAGGCTGGGTTGATGCAATTGACGGTGTTGCCATATACACGGATGCTGGAACATGTGCGCCAGCACACAGGACCATCGATTTTTTCGTTGTCTCCCAGGCGTTTGCGGCGAACGCCTCGGTTTCATTGCTGGCAGAAGTGGCGATCACCCCGCATATTCCAGTAAAGTTGAAGCTACCCACCTTGGACACCGTACCCTCGGTGCGCATGGCTATGGTTCCCCGCAGGTTCCCCAGGGAGTTGCCCATTGGTTGCCGTGGAGAGCCCAACGTGGCCAGGTGGGAGGTGGCGTCGGAGATGATGAGCAATGCCAGCATATCTAAGTCGTGGCAAGTTTTTGTTTCGGCCGCTGAGCTTGAATGGTTAGAGGTGTTTCAGATTCCTCCTGAACTTTCGAAGCCTTACCTTGGGCGCGGTGGCGATGTTCGAACTGGGTGGTGTCGACCGAGCCGGCCTGCTCCAGTCCCCTTTCCGCGTCTGAGCCCTCAAGCCGTGTGGTGGAGAGCCTTGGCACAGGTCCTCAAGACCCTCACGAGGCCCATCAGCACTGCCCAGACTAAGCAGGTACTTTGCAGGATCCGTCATCTTCAGAGTTCGCCTGATGTTCCAGATTCGAAGCTCGCGGTTTGTTTCCTGGAGGCCCTGGATCGTTTTCGCGTCTTCGACTACGTAGTTATGGACTATTTCGCCACCGTCGCCAGCGACACTGCCGAGCGCCTGCACAAGCAGGCGACCCAGCTGAAGATAGTCAACTGGGACCGATGGGTAAAAACGCACTCGGTAGGTGGGGCTGCGGCGCTCTTCAAATATGCGCAGCTGCCAGACCCTTGGCAGCCGTCCACCCTTGACTCCTTCACCCTCCGACCCAACACCAGCATGGGGGAAATGGAAGAGCTTGAAAGGGAGTGGAGCAAGTGGTGGCAGGTGGGGGTCGCGCAGCCCCCTGCGCACTGGCCTGAGGATCTCGGAGAGCGCCCGCCTCCCCCCACGGTCCCAGAGCTCAAGAAAGTGTTGATGTCCTTCCCGCTAGGCACTGGTTGTGGATACGACCAGGTCCCGCCTAGGAGTTTTCTGCACTTGCCCGACGTTGCGCTCGAGCTTTTGTGCGGCCTCATCGGGATGATTGAGGAGCAGGCGGACTGGCCCCCCCTCACGAACAAGATTGTTTTTATTCTCAAAAGACTGGGAGGGGTCCGACCCCTGGGGCTGTTACACGTTCTCTGTCGGGTGCAATCCAGGTTGAGAAGGCCTTTGATCAGGCAGTGGCAAGACAAGAACTATCGGAGTTTCTGGTGGGGCACCAAAGGGAAAAGCGCTGACATGTGTGTGTACATTCAGGCCGTGTGGGCGGAGTATTATCAGTCCAAGGGCCTGTCGTCTGCTACGTTGCTGCTCGATTTAAAGAAAGCGTTTGAATTGGTCAAGCATCACCATCTTGTCCAGGCGGCCTCTCGCACTGGATTTCCGTTGTGGCAACTGCGCCTGCTCGTGCAAGTCTATCGGTCGCCCCGCCTGCTTGATCTCCAAGGGACTGTTAGTAATCACATCACAGCGGAAACCACGATTATCCCTGGGAGTGGTTTTGCTACTGTTTTGCTGCAACTTATTTTGCTGGGCCCCCTGGATGTTGTTCAGAAGGAGTTTCGGGCCATCTGTTTATCCGTGGTTGTCGACGATTTTGCTTTGCAGAGATCGGGGGAACACGGCCGTGTCGTTGCTGATGTAGCTGGCGCTGGAGTGAAGCTTCAGCGCGAGCTTCAGCGAGTGGATCTACGACTCGCTCTTGACAAGACGCGGGTTCTTGCTAGTGACTCTGACTTACGTGACCAGCTGTCCAGGAGGCTAGTATCGCTTAGGGCCCAAGGCGTGAACCACGAGCGCAACTTGGGGGTCGACTACAGTTCAGGACGGTTTCTCAGGAGGACCACCAGGACGGGCAGAATTAAAGTCGCCAAACCCAAGCTCAAGAGAATGAAACATCTCCAGGGAGGTATGGCCAGGCGAAAAACCATGGCCATCATGGCTAGGGCGGCGTTGGAGACTTCGGTTGCTTTTGGGACCTCTGTTCAGGGTACTGCCTCTAAGGAGCTGGACGTGTTGCGTTCCCAGGCCGCTGCGGCGCTCGACGCCAAGACCAGCGGCAAGAGCCGCACTCTCGCTCTCGCGCTCGCGCCGCAGGCCAACTACGACCCGATCTGGAGGGCTACGCTGGAGCCTATCAAAGCATTCAGCTCCGTTCTTTGGGCGTCGCGGGTGCCTTGTCATGTCTTAGAGCATGGCCTTGAGGCTGCTAGATTGGCGCTGTCTGGGAAGGACCAAATGTGGCCGCAGGTTCGGGGTCCCTTGGGAGCCCTTTATGCTACGCTCACCAGAGTCGGGATCGTCGTCGTCGAGCCCCTGGTTTGGAAGCTGCCTGATGGTCTGGAGCTGAAACTCACCGACATCTGCCCCAGGGTCCTCCTTCACTGTTGTGCGCATGCGGTGCGCCACTGGGTCAACCTGCAGATTTCGGAGCACCTTCAGATGCCTGAGTTCCGTACTGGTTTTTGGGATGGGCCTCTGAAGTACCTCCTGAGCGCCAAGGGGAACCTCACTTGGCAGCAGCGTGGTTACCTCAGGAGTGCTATCATTGGAGCTCAGTGGCCCCAAGATCGGCAATTTCAACAAGGTTGGATTGACTCCCCGAGTTGCCTTGCATGCCAAGAGGCCCCTGGTACCCTCGTGCACCGGCACGCCGTGTGTAAGAGCATGCTCGAGGCAATAGGAGAGCCACTCCCCGATGCAATCAGACTCATGCTCCCGCATGCGGACCAGAATGACCTGGTGCGCCTGTTGCTGGAGCGTGTGCTTGTCCCGCTCCCCAAGGCCCCTCAGGCAGTGTTGCAGATGCCGTTGGAGCCTTGTGTGGAATGGCACGGGGATGCGCATCAGCTCACAGGGGATCTGTATCTTGATGGCTCCTTGTTTATTGATTATCCACATCGCGGGATTGCTGCCTGGGCAGTCGTCGCGCTGGCCGCCGACAGAGACATTGCTGTCTGCACCATCACTGGTCTCCTGCCCTACCCGCTGCAAGACATAGACGGTGCTGAACTTTACGCCCTGCTTGCAGTGCTCAGGTTTGCTGTGCCACCAGTTGTCTTGCACGCGGATTCTGATTTTGTTTGGAAAGGCTACAATATCCGCGGACCAGCCGACACCACGTCGTCGTCGGCGGCCTGGGCTTGTCTTTGGAAGCTTGTTTGGCACAAAATCGACGATTGGGGGGGAACCCCCCCTGAGGTCAAAAAAGTGAAAGCCCACGTGACCGACACCATGATTGCGGAGGGGAGGTATAAGCTTCGGGATAAACTTGGAAATGATGCCGCTGACGGTGCTGCGAGGAGTCGTGCTCGTGACCTGCGGCCCTATCCCCAGTTTCTGAAGCTTACTATGATGCAGAGGAAGATGGTCAGTCTTACGGGGAAATGGGCCGCCAGGGCGGGTGAGGCCATTGCTTCTGTTGACTGTCTGCACCGTCAGCGATCTGCGCGTTCAGCCCCCTCCCTAATTATTGTCAAGCCAGAGCCCCCCACCCTAGAGCAAAGGATCCAGCAGTCTCAGGCGTCTCTGAAGGCCGCTGGGTCCAAGCATCATCGGGTGGCGTCTTTCTTTGTGGGTGAAACCCAGATTTTCTGTTGCACTCACTGCGCTGCATGCACCACCCAGCGCGTGGTGTCTCTTGCGAGTGAGTGCCTGCCCCGTCATCTCTCGAAGGATCGTCGCCTTATCCTCGATCGATTGAGACGGGGAGAGTACTGTTTGGCCAAGAGGGTTCAGAGGTACGCAGGCTATCGCCTGCTCCCAGAGCCCTAATCCTTTACCTGATGTCCGATGGGTGTGGCTAATGGCGGTTGCAAGGTGCGCCCCTAGCCACACTGTTGGTCTTGCTGAAGTGCCATAGACTCTGTGGCGCCTCAGGCTGTGCCCAGGAGGAGGAGGAGGAGGTGGAGGTCGAGGAGGAGGAGGAGGAGGAGAAAGAGGAGGAGGAGCAGGAGGATGAGGAGAAGGACCTGAGGAGGAGGAGGAGGAGGAGGAGGAGGAGGAGGAGGAGGAGGGAGGACGACGCAGGAGGAATGGATTGGGAGGCTGGGAAGGATGTGGGAGGGGGGAGGAGAGAGCAGCAGCAGCAGCAGCAGCAGCAGCAGCAGCAGCAGCAGCAGCAGGAGGACCTCAGGAGGAGGAGAAGGAGGAGGAGGAGGAGGAGGAGGAGGAGGAGCAGGAGAGAGAGACAGGAGCATGAGCAGGAGCAGGAGCCGGAGCAGGAGCAGGAGTATGAGCAGGAGCAGGCGCAGGGAGCGCAGCGCGGCGGGAGGCAGCGCGCGCTTCGGAGGGGCATCTGTCATTGTACCCGCCCGCTGGGCTTCGCAGGAGGCCGTTGGCCTGAGCCACTGGACCATCGAGGAGCGCCCGCCGTCGCCCCCGACGACGACGAGGAATATAAACGCGACGACAACGGCTGGCACGTCGCGGCCCATACCAGGTCGTCTCTGTGCGGTTGTATAGCTTCGTCGTCGGTTCGGCGGTGTTTGGTGGTCAACGCGTTAATCTTTCGCGTATGCTTGATGTCGCACGTGGAGGGCGACGATAACGATAGCAAAGACGGGGAGCAGGGAGGGAGAAGGAGCAAGAGGAGGAACTGAAAAAAGGATAGGAGGAGGGGATAGGAGGAGGGGGATGAGGAAAAGAAAGAAGAATTTAGGTGGCGAAGGAGGATGATGAACTGGAGATGAAAGAGGAGGGGGGGAGGAGTTCTAGATTCTAGAACGCTAGGTTCGCCTCGCACTCGTCCACGAAGGGGCACGAGGTCCAGGAGTGGAGGGGATGGCGAGGATTCTGATGATGCTGAGGAGGAGGAGGAGAAGGAGGTGGAGGAGGAGGAGGAGGCGGAGGTGGAAGATCAGGAGTTTAATGAGACGGAACCCCGGGATGATGAGCAAGAGCAGGAGGAGAAGGAGGAGGGAGATGAGGATGGGGCCTGGTGCTCTCTCTCTCTCTCTCTCTTGTTTTTTGCGGTCTCTCTCTCTCTCTCTGTAAAAGCAGGCTTTGCGGCGTGGCACCCTACCATCTTGACAGTGCGGGTCGTCACTCAGATGGCCACCGCACGGCAGGTTAACGCCGCGTCGACCCGGCGGCGGCGCTGACGCTTGCGCTTGAGGTTGAATGCCACCAGCGGCCTCAGAATGGAAATGGCTCGTGGTCGAGCAAGGCTCGCGGGAGTCACCACAAGAGCCGACCGCGCGTGGTTCCCCAAGATTGCCCACCTTGGCCTGGAAGGCGTCCTTTGGGGGGGGGCGCGGGAATTTCCGCTTCCCCCTTTGAGAACTTCCAAGAGCAATTAGCTCTTTTCCCTGGAGGTCTCCCGATGTCACCAGATCCGCAGGAGGCCTCTGGAGACCTCTGGAGGTCCGGTCTTTTGAAGGCCCGCCCGGGTTCGAACAGGGCCAACGGCGCCACCGAAGGCACAAACACCACCGATCGTGGCCCGGACTCCCTTCCTGGGCGTTCGAAGAATTGTGCAGAACCCTTACAGCCAAGCTCTTGGAGGACGGCTTGGGTCCTGTGTCCGCCCCTATATCTCGAAGAAGAAAAGACGCCAAAAGTTTATGTTTATGGCGTTTGTGTCTTCTTCCACTTTCCCCGTTCCAGCCTTGTTCTTGCGCCCTCCGGGGGCCGCGCTAAGTGCGCAGGAGCCCACCCGATGCCAACGCTGCAACGGGAATCGCACGTTCCAGATTGTCCACAACGAGTGCACCTTCCTGGACAAGCAGGCCCCTTCCTGGCAGGCAGGGAGGAGGAGAGAAAGAGGGAGAGAGAGAGAGAGAGAGAGACAAAACTGAGTGCAAAGCACATAAGCACAGGAGACTTCAGCAAACATGAGGTAGGAGGAGGCTTGAGTATGTGAGCACATGAGGAAGGAAGAGGTCGGGAGTCAATCTGGGGGAAAAGCTGGCTAGAAACCTTGGAGCAGATTTCGGAGTCTGGCGGGGAAGAATGAGATAAAGCGGGAGAAGGAGGAGTAGGGGAGGAAGGAGGAGGAGGACTTGAGTCAACCCAGGATGCATCATTCGAGGACGCGCACTCATGGATTAAGGCGCGATGGTGCCCGTTTCCACACCAGATCGGCGGGCTCCGTCGCCACATCAGGGGGCACTGGCGCCATGTTTCTGGGGTTACCTTCTGATTCATGCAGCTGGCGCCCACGCGCCAGATCCATGGATTACAATTCCAGGTTAGCGTGTGCCCGAGAATCAACGATGTCGCAACACCCCCCCTCGCTCCAAGGCCCCCTGCTCGCTGGTCATTACACGTTCTCCTTTCCACCACGGGAAGTGCCCCCTTGGAGGTGAGCGCTCCCAGGGGCCTTCCATTCAGGAGAATGCGCCCACCATATGCGAATTGCAAACAAACAGGTAGGGCCCTCAGCTTCAAGGAAGAGTCCAGTGAGAGCCCAGCTCCGAACAGGAGTCGCCATCCATCCGTGCCACTTTTGCAGAATGTCTCCTGGTCGTAGGGCCACTGGTAATCTGATACGAGAGCCTGGTGTTCATCAGCCGCCGTCTTCCATTCGCGTAATCGTTGCGCACGTCTGAGTGTGCAGTCTTCAAATTCGAACGAATCTCAGGCGAGATCCCCATGTCGCCATCCATCCGCACTGTGGTTGCAAACGTGGAAGATTAACTTGCTGCACGCCGAGGCGAGAACCTCATTTTGATGCCTGTCCGTCGTCATCCTTGCAGCTCTTCGGGGTCTGCGCGGCGAAAGGGCGGCACACGCACACACACACAAGTTCTGACATCATCACCCCACCATTCGGCTAAGTAAGCTGGTGGGGTGCCCCCGTCGATGCGTGCATCTCCCAGGCAGTGGCTGCATGTGCTGGCGGCCAGCTCGGTTGCTGCGCCGTCGGGGGCTCATTGTGTTGCTCGGGCACGGCCCCGCTCTCCCTCCGGGCGCCGCGTGGGCGCCCCTTTGTGCGGCACGTGGGCGCCCCGAGGCCCTCGCCGCCCTGCCGCTCGTGGGCGCCGTGCGGGCGCCTCGTGCGTGCCCCGGTGCGGCTCCCGAGGCCTCGCCTCGCAGCGCCCCCGTGGGCGCCCCGTGAGCGCCCCGCGCTCCCGACCGGGGGCGCCCGGCGGGCGCCCCGTGCGCGGGGAGGGCCCTCGCGAGGTGGCGTCGAGCTCCCCGCTCGGGGGCGCCGCGTGTGCGCCGCGGGCGCTGGGCGGGTCTCAAATGGGGCTCGCGTTCTCCCGCGCGTGGGCGCCCCGTGGGCGAACGTGGGCGGCGGGCGGGCTTCCAGAGTTTTCACCACGTGCCCGCTCGTGGGCGCCTCGTGTGCGCCCGCACTGGCTCACATCACGTGGACCACGGCACATAGCTTGCACCACACAGGTTGCACCACGTAGATTGCACCACATAGTTTACAGCCTATGAGGTCACAGCACACAGTTTGCGCCACACTGCTTGCACAACTTCGCTAACACCACACAGCTTCTACCGCATGAGCTCGCAGCACATATATTAATGACACCGCATGGCTGACACACCATAGTCTACACGACGCAGCTTCCACAGCACGGGCTCACACCACTGTGATCTCACCAGACTTACGTAACTCACTGTCGCAAGTCCAGCTAACTACAACACACACATAGTGAATACCACAATTCGTGCGGCGCCAGTGCGCGAGCCGCATTTTGAAACATATTCGCCATCCAGACGTGGGGCGGCTGATGGAGGTGTTTACGACGAATGTGGTCGGCGCTCGGGCGAGAGCCACATAAAAGAAAGATTTGGTCACCACCCGTATGGAGTTATTGCGGAGAGTGCGTGCCGCGAAGGCGAGGGCCTTGCTTTGAAACTCATCCAACCCCCACGCCTGCAGTTGATGTTCAGATTCAGCTCTGGGATGGCAACCAGTAGGGAAGTGTCAGGCGCGGATCACTACCAGGTTTTTCATGGACAGTATTGCTTCTGTAGGGATCAGGTGGGAGGTGGTTCTCAGGAGGGGCAGGGCGCGCTAGAACTTACTTGACGGCTTTCAAATCCTACGGGGGAGAACCACGAACAAATTCAGAGCGTCTAAGCCCTCGTCCTCCTGCTCCTCCTCCTCCCCCTACTCCTCCTCCTCCTCCTCCTCCTCCTCCTCCTCCTCCTCCTCCTCCTCCTCCCCTCCTCCCCCTTCTGGATGAGGTGGGGTGATCCCCCCACCCGATCCAATCCCTACCTCGGCTTGGACGCTTCGGCCTCTTCTGGTGTGTGTAGGTCTGTGCTTTTCTCTCCGTACTGCGCGTGCTCCCGTCCCCCGTCATTTGCAGCGCAGGCGAGGGAGAGGCAGTGGGCCCCCCCGGCTCCGGAGGTCCTGAAGCTGCAGGAGACGCCCGAGCTCGTGCCCGAGGGGGAGACGCCGCAGAACGTGGCCGTGACCTGCCACGAGTGGCTCGTGGATCAGGCGATCGCGCAGGGCCGCCTCGGGCCGAGACATCCTGCGGCTCGAAACGGCCGCTTTTCCGCCGGCGGTCTTCAGGGGGCGGGCTCGGGCCCCGGGGCCGCCAGGCAGCGACTCGGGATGCGAAGCTGGTCCCCGGAAGGTGGTCGCGAGGTCCGGGGGCTCACGTCCCACAGACATCGAACCGTCGGACGTCTGGGCAGGGTGCTGGTTGGGGATCGTTCGTCCTCCCCATCTCTCCGCTCATCTCTCTCCTCACTCCCATTCTCGAGGTTTGGCTTGCCCGCTCTGACAGAGACACATGGCGAGATGCATGGCAGGATGCGTCAAGCACTATGCTGACGAATGATCTGACATGTGTAGGCGTCTCCGAGAACAAATCAGCAAGCCACCCAGCATCAGCCTGTTTGTTTATGGGAAGACGAGCTGTGCAACTTCAGAGAAAAACTACGTTCAAAGCTGCAGCGTCCTGGTTAGAACGAGTAGGCACACATGGTTGCGGGATGGAGCCCCAGCGACGTCGTCGACGCGAAGCTGCATGCAAGGCCCAAGCGTTCCAGAGGCAAACCCCGCACAACGCAGGACCGTGTGTGAATTCGCAGTGCTTTGTTTGTCCCACCCGCATCCTTCGCTGGACCCGGCTTGTGCTCGATCGGAGACGTGAGTTGACTTGGTCCTCCCTCCAGGTGCCCCCGCTCTGCCCGCCTTCCGCGCCCGCCGCCGCTCCCTCCTCGCCTCCAGGACCCGCAGCAATCTCAGAGAACACACCCCAGGCCGCCTCGGCGGCGTGCACAGGGGGGGGGGGGGGGGCGCGAAGAGGGCGGTCTTCTGAGACGGCTAGGGGCTTCTAAGAAGGCGAGGGGTCTCAGGAGGGCCCGGGGGGCTTCTGAGAAGCCTTCGCAGAAGCCTCCAGGCCCGCCAGGCCTTACCAGAAAGGCCCCCGCCGCCTCAGAAGATCCTTTCCTCCTCAGGACCCCCCCCCGCTCCACTCGCGCCGCCCCCTTGTGCGCGCCGCCAGTCTCCGCCGACGCCCAGAGCCTTCCGAGAGCCGAGAGGCCTCTTCCCGGCCGATGGGCTGACCCGCCGCCGTGCCGCGCCCCTCCCTGACCGGCGCGCGCGGGCCCGCGCTCGCCGAGAGGTGCGGCCCCGCACCCGGTACCCCCGCAGTCGTGTTGGAAGGGAAGCAGGACGTTCGGGGCTCCCGGATCCCGATCTGATCCAGGCGCCTTCCTACTTCAAGGCTCGACGGGGTTCTTTCCTCGCCCATCTTCCGGGGGCGGGCGGAGGCCCAATCCGCTTCCAACGCCTTCCCGCTTCATGTTTCTGCCCACTTCTTCCGACTGGCGTGTATCGGGCCGCCCTGGATCGGGCGGACGGCCTCTGGGGGGCAGTCCACGCGCGGGGGGTGGGTGGGTCGAGGACTGCAGGACGGTGGCCCCCCGGGAGACTCCAACGGCCCACACGAACTGCCACCGCGTGTTCCCAAGAGGCGCGCCAAAGCGGCACGTGCGTTCACCCCGCGTCTGCTGCCCCCCGTCGACGCATGCTATGGCCCGCCACCGCGTCTGATGCGCGTGTGCGATCGCCCCATGCCTGCGCAGCACCCCAGTTCCAAGGGCCAAACGGTCCTGCGACAGCTCGGCCCGAGTGTACGTCACCCCTCTTCAGAGGCCTCGTTGGCTCCTTCGTCGAGTAAAACTAAGTCTTCTACGCTGTGCTCTCCCTCCTCCTCCTCCTCCTCCTCCTCCTCCTCCTCCTCCTCCTCCTCCTCCTCCTCCCCCACCTCCTCCCTCTCCTACATCTGGTAGCGGTGGTGAAAACTGGGCCCATCAGTTCGCGGCGCCCCCGGCAGGTCCGCCCCGGCGACCGCGTGGAGGTGACGGGCATCTTCCGTGCCACCACGGGACCGCTGGGGCCTCTCGCTCGGCCCGCGGGCTCACTCTGCCGTCGCGCCTCGCACCCCTCCCTGCTCGTCCTCGTCCTCCGCCTCCGCCTCCCCCTCCTCCGTGGCCTCTCCTCCTCCATCCCTTCTGCCTCGTGCCCCTTCCTGTCCCGTTCCTCTCTCTCTCTCTTTCTTTCTCTCTCTCTCTCTCGCGTTCTCTCTTCCGTTTCTTTGGTTTGATAATTTCTCTCTCTCTCTCTCTTTCTCTCTCTTTCGCTCTCTTGTCCATTCTCCATCTCCCTCTTCTCCCACATCCCCACATCTCCATATTCGTCCCTGCTCACCCCTCTTCTGCGTCCTGGTCTTCCACATCCCCGTCCGCACTGCCCCTGCGCCAGCGTATTTGCACTGGCCCCTGGAAAGCCCCCTCCCCTCGGCTGCCAATGGCGCCACAGGGCCACGTGTGGCTCGCCGAGCTTGCCAGGACGGTGCCAGGGATAGTCCAGGGGCTGGAGGAGTGGATTCCCACTTCAGGGAAGAACGCTTCTCCTTCGCATACTCCCCTTCTCCATTATGCTTCCATCACCGTTCGCGACGAACTATCATTCCTCCCTCTCCGTCGTCCCTCCGTGCTCCTCCTCCGCTCCTCCTTCTCCTCCTCCCCTCCTCCTTCACTCCTCCTCCACCTCCTCCTCCTCTTCGTTCCCCCGCTCCGCCTCCTCCTCCTCCTCCTCCTCCTCCTCCTCCTCCTCCTCTCCCCCCATGTTCCTTGCACCTCGATCCCCGCTCTCCTTGATTTGTTGGCATCAGCTCATCCTCTCTGACCTCTGCTCCCTCACGTCTCTTCCCTCCTCCCTCACGCCATCCGCCTCCCTCCCCTCGTACGTCCCTGTTCTCCCTCCGCTGCGCGTCTCCGTTTCCTCCTCCCCAGTTCCTCCCTTCCTCCCCCTTCTCCCATCTGGCAGCGGCGCCTCGAGTTAATTTGGGACGTCTTGCGAGCTGGCGCCCGACTCGTACCATCTTCTCTGTCTGTCCCCTGCTAGGCCTGGGCCGTCCACTTGTCTCTGCCTTGTCATTTGGCACGCCTCGCGGTTGGTTCAAAGGCATGGCGTAAGTAGTTGCCTACGCGCACATATGCCGTCGGGCTCGAAGGTCCCACTTCGAAAGCGCGAGCCGCCGCTGCAGCACGCGCAGCCGCCGTCCTCCGTCCAAGCCCCCCCCCCGTTGTTGGAGGGGGGGTGGGGCTTGGCGGGAGCACCCGCGGATTCTTGGCGGGGGGCTCGGGGCGCGGCAGGCCCGCCTCCGCAGGCTCGAGACGCGGCCCTCCACGATCCGATGTCCGCAGCTCCTGGCGAGGCCGTTCGCTGCCACGTGGCTCGCGCCGCGTCGGTCAGGGCGGCGGCAGCCGCGATCGCGGCCGCGATGGGAACCGGGAAAGCCGCGGGCGACAAGGCACGCAATGCGGGGGGCCACCGTGACAGGGCGCAAGTCCAGACTCTCGAGATCGGTGTCTTCGGACCGTGCTCGTAATGAGAGGATTCTGCCCAGCCTCCGGGCGACCGCGCCTGCAACGGGCAAGACAGTCAATGTGCTGCTGGCGCCAGGACGCGACCGAGCCGCCGCCAGCGCCAAGGGACGAACCGGGGAGCCCAGTAGTTTGGCCAACAGCAGCCTCTGGGCAGTGCAACCGCGAAGCGGTGACGCCCAGCCCCCCCCCTGTGAGGCCAACGGCCGGCGCGCGACCTTGCCCGCCCCGCCGCCTATGCGGGCACGCGGCGCGGGAGGATGCTGGCACGAGGCCTGGAATGGCCGAAGCCAGTAAGGTATTGCCGCAAGCTTGCTGAATTCTCCTGCAGTCGAGCCCAGGTTTGTGTTTTGGGGTCGTGTTAAATTGTGCCGCATATAGTTCGAAAGTCGCGGATATTCCCAGCATTGACGTTTGCACACAGATGTCTCTGTACAGTGTATTCGCCCTGTCCATGTCCTTGCTACGCCCCCATCGCCATGGCAATGGTTGCCCGCATCGCAGCAGGCGGCTGATTCGGCAGTGCATTTAGAGACAAACTCGGCATCAGCAAGCGGGCGCCCATGCTTACCCATTCGTCGTTGAATGTACGTATTAGAGGATTCCTAGACTCCAACATACTTTAAGCGCCTTCCTACTTCAATGATCGAGTGGCTTCACCTTTTCCGTCCTCTCAAGGGGGCGGACGGAATCACATATAATTAGATTATTTCCTAATTCATGCTTCTACCTACTTCTTCCGACCGAGGGGTACGTATCATAGTCGCCCCTGTTGCAATTGCACCTGAGCGCACCCATTGTCCCGCAAGGTCGGTGCTGGAAACAGCTCCGGCCCCGAGGTTGGCAAGACGCGTTGCAGTCTTTGCGTGCCCCTGGGTTCTCGTCATGGCCCTGCGCACCACGCAATTCACAAGTGTTATGTTCGACGCTTCGCACATCCCCACCAGCCCATCCAAAATCGACGCCAAGGCGAGCTGAGACGATCATGGAAGCGAGGGGCAAAATGGGGGACAGTCGTTATCGTTCGAATGAGGAGTAGGAGGAGGAGGAGGAGGAGGAGAAAGAGGAGGAGGAAGGAGGAGGAGGAGGAGGAGGAGGAGGAGGAGGAGGATGGATGGATGGATGGATGGATAGATGGATGGATGGATGGATGGATGGATGGATGGATGGATAGATGGATGGATGATGTGTTTGCGGATGAGGAGGGGGAGGAGGAGGGGGAAGAGAAAGAGGAAGAGGAGGAAGAGGAGGAGGAGGAGGAGGAGGGCGGCGAGGATAAGGAAGGAGGAGGAGAAAGTCGAAAAGGACAAGGGGAGGAGGAGGAGGAGGAGGAGGAGGAAAAGGACGAGGAGGAGGTAGGGGAGGAGGCAGGAGACAGGAGGGAGGGGGAGGAGTAAGCGGATGAGAATGAGGAGGAGGAGGAGGAGGAGAAGGAGGGGGGAGGAGAAGGAGGAAAAGGACGAAATGAAGAGCCATAAGCCTCTTGGATGCCTCTCGGAGTCTCCTTGGATGTCGCTTGGAAGCTTTTGGGAGGCCTCTTGGGGCGTTTGGGGGTCATATTGGCGGGCCCAGAGCCGTCTTTGAGCGTCGTGGGTGATTTGGGGATCCTATTGAGGCCTCTTAGGAGCCTCTTGGAGGCCCGTTGGACAACTCTTGGAGCCGTCTGGGCGACTCTTGGGTCCTCTTTGGGTGCTCTTGGGAGCTTTAGGGGCGCTCTTGGAGCCATCTGGGGAGACATCGGTTTAACATAGAGGGGGGCTTCAAGTAGCCCTGCCTTTCTAGAGTGGCTGACATCGCCTCTTGGTACGCTCTTGAAGCGCTCTTGTGGCCGTCTTGGAGCCCTCTTGGGCCATCTTGGAGCCATCTTGAGGCTTTGGACGGCCATCGGAAGCGAAAATACGAAAGCAAAACTTGAGGGCCTCCTTGGGGAGCTCTTTCGCCACTTGGAGCCGTCTTGGAGCGTTCTTGTGGCTTCTCGGAGCATCTTGGAAGCCATCTTGAGGCATCTTGGGCTATCTTGAGCATCTTGGAGGTCATCGTGGGCTCTCTGAGGCGCTCTTGGAGCCGTGTTGGGCCAACTTAGACGCTTCAACCCCTCGCGAACACCCCCATCCAAGTCCAGGGGAGGGGGTAAGGGGAAGGGGAAAAAGGGGGTTGTAAGATGAACCTCTCTAGACCACCTACGCCCAGAGGCTGGTGGGATCTTGATGCCGGAGCATCATTTCGGAGAGGAGCATGCTTTGTCAACGACCACATTGGTTTGAAGGTTTCTGGAGTGCGAAACAACGGCGATGCCGTTGCCACCAAGTGGAGTTCAGAGGACGGGCGCGAGGGCACCCCAGCGGACAGATGCACCGCCTTCTCGTCAGGATGGTGTTCCACACCTGGAACTCAAGAAAGTCCTCGCATGCAGGGTCACCCTCGCCGTCGTGTCTGCGTGAGTTATTGTAGGGTTTTTACACCTCAGTCTGCATGCATGTCACACCTCATGCGACCACGGCGTTTTCACCACTGGGGCAGTTGACCCTGTTGGGTCCTCTGGTTCTTCCAGGGTGCGTGTTGGTGCTATGCAGAGGAGGACATCCCGCCAACGCGAGCGGCCCAAGGACCTCCGTCGAATCGTCACATGGTCATTCTTTTTGGCTCATGTTGTTTTGATTGCTGCCATGGGCGGGAACTATTACACCGACAAGTCTGATGATATTGTGAAGGCTTGTCGTTTGTTGGGTTCGTGCCGCGGTACCAGTACGCCTGATAGGCCACTGACCAATGACACAGCGGAGTGCGCGTTTACCCCGGTGTGTCAATGGTTTCAAGACCGAGATCCACGCTGCCAGGTTTGGACAAGATTGGTGGAAGGATGCCACGCGATGTTTTCATCGTGCCCCTCATATCGTGGACCCCACGAGTGGCATAGACCCCATGTGCGACGACTTGACCGCCCACGAGGGTTGCTTCGACGAGCCGTTCCGTGGCCATACAGTCCCTCTTAGTTCACGTGTCTCCAGGCAAACGTCAGTGCTGATCTCGACAGGCAGTCGTCGAAGCTCGGCGAGGGTACCCGCGAGGGTCTTTCTTGAAGGGATCCCAATTCCACTCCGATAGAACCTCATTTGCGAATTACCCAGATTCGGACATTGCCCCATGCGCGGGATCTCCAGATATAGTTCACAGACACGCTCGTAGAGTCAAAGATATTATCATCCCCTAGAAACATGGATTCCAGTGAATTGTATACTTCTACGACGCCGCAACATACTTGGTCACTTTGTTGTGGCTACGGAGGCCACTTGGCCCGTGGGAAAACCGACCAGTGGAGCTCACCAGTCCGTGTCCTATTTCTACCGCACCTGATGGGTCTGGATACTCGTGACTCGTGATTCTCGTCTTCTGTTCCTTCTATATGTAGTTGCTCGTGCATCGATGCGCCCATGCCTTGCATGTGCCTGGGCTCGTGCATGCATTGCAACACCCGTGCCTTACGCTGTCGCCCGATTTGAGGTTACGGCTTTACGCGCTCAGGCTAAAAATGGCATGAGTGTTTGTCACATGGCGTGGACATCCCTTCGCTTCGTTCAATCCCGCCAACGTTCTGCATCTCTCCTCGCTTCTCCTCCCCCTCATCCTCATCCTTCATAGTTCTGCATCAGTATCATCCTCGCTGTTCGTTCATTGCTGCTGCTGTGCTCGGACCGCGGAGGTGCAGAGGGCGTGCCGTTGCATTCAGCACATGGGGTTCAGCACATGGGGTGCACGGCCACGAGGGTCGACCACGTTGCTGTAGTGATGGCATTTGGGGCGGCAAAGAGGGGGGGGATGACTAGGGGGAGGGTGGAGATCATGGCGTGGGCCATGATATCTCCCCAGCTTTCAGGGCGCCCCTTCTTATTTCAATAGGTCCCCGGCTCCCCCCCCCCGGGCCGCGCACATGCCGCCGGCCATGATTTGTACCCCCCCCTCTTGGACGCCCCCCTCTTGGCCGCTCCCGATGGTAGCGGAGGTAGCCGTAAAAGTAGCACAGGTTTTCAGTGTCCAATGGTTGACCACGATGTTGTTGCGCATTGCAGGGGGTGCAACGTAGCACGAGAATACCACCAAACGTTTTGCTTGGGTGCGGCCGGGCCACTTGGCCCACGAGTGCTATGTCTTGCGTAAACAGAGGGGCGAACGGAAGAGAGGGCAAGATCGAGCACACATGCAGACTTGCATGTGGATGAGTGTTGGGGACGCGCAGCTACGACAGGGATGCGATGGATGGCGCCTCGCACTAGCAATAACACGTTGTTCTCAGTCCCGCGGTCCACAGTTGCCTTGCGACGTGTTGAGTCTCACAGCGGCTGGAGGGGGCGGAGGTGTATGAACTTTTGCGGTCGCGCCCCCGTTCCATGTGGAAGCAACAAACTTGCAATCCACAGTGAAGCCTATGGCGAACTGGCAGCAGTGCTTCTCGGTCTACCGTACCTATGTCGATGCCATCTCCATCACCTCGGAGGCCGCTGGCCGCATCGACCAGCCGGTGGAGGACTGCGATGTGGGCTCGGTGTTTTTTTCACCAGGGGTGCGCCATGTAGGCAGTAGAGCGTCTGTCAGGAGGAAAGGGGGTGGAGGGAAGAAGAAGAAAAAGAAGAAGAAGGATGAGGAGGAGGAGGAGGAGGAGAAGGAGGAGGAGGAGGAGGGAGAAGAGGGGGAGGAGGAGGAGGAGGAGGAGGAGGAGGAGGAGGAGGAGGAGGGGGAGGCGGGGTGAGAAGGAGGAGGAGGGCGAGGAGGAGGGGGATGAGGATCAGGACTGGCCACTGCCTCCGATGTCTGCCTGGACAGGGCCAGAAATCAAGGTACGTCGTCTTGCAAATTTCAAATACGTTCGGCCTGTCAACGGTCTTGCCATTGTGGCCAGGTCATGTGTCTGTTGGCGTTGAGACGAAATTGGATGGCCAGGCATGAACGTGTCGGGGAGTGGAAGACAGGAACGGCTGGGGCAACGATAAGTTTATCTTGGTGCGGGTTCGTGGGCTCGTTTGCTTGCGCGCCGTGACAGCCCATTACTGAGAACTTCTGACCACTTGCGATGATCTCACAGCGGCCTACAGGACATTGACTCGTTGCTCAAAGAGGGGGTACCGAGGCTGTCAGACAAGAAGGACCTCGACCCCGAGACTAACAAGGAAGAGGATATCACGTGGGCGCAGGAGCAGGAGCAGGATGAGCCTCAGAGGAATATTAGGATGGATACGGAAGCAAGACAACGTGTGGCAGCGCCGACGTAGGCATCCAGTATCACAGTTTAGAGTCCTGGCTTACACCATTGCCGCAGAGGAGACGGGGCAAAGACGAACTGCGCCCATGTGAATGCTAGCGCCAGCGTTGGCCGGGAGGGGAGGACGGGAGGATTGCAGGGCATCGGGGAGGAGCTGAGATGGAGGAGGGGAGGAAGTGAAGGAAGGGAAGGAGGGGAGGGGAGGGCAGCATGGGGGAAGAATGCAGGAGTCAAGGGGCAAAACCATTACAACATTGTATGTTTCATTATTGTTTGGCGGGGCGTTATCTTCAAAATATCGGCCGACTGGGTTTTGCGGTGGATATCGACCGTCACAGTGTTTGTTGAACTCGCCCTCAAACCGCACAGAGCGCTAGCGCCGCCAAGTGCCACCGACCCGACGCCTCACTCGCCCCGGGGTTGGGGGCGGGTCCTGCGCGAGAGCGCCCGCCCAGCCTTCGTGGCGATTCGCGAGGACCCGATCGGGCGGGGCCGACTGAGCCGACCGACCCCCTGAAAAGTTTATACGCAGGTTGCGTGCGAGTGTTGCGTTTTCCGATGGTTTCTTCTGTCTGGTCCTCACGGGATCCGAGCTTATGATCTGGCCCGTGTGCTCTGGCCCGTGCCGTTTCGTCAGGGGTGCAATTGTTTGGGATGCGCACGCAACTTGGCCGGCGGCGCCGCCACTTCCCGGGGCCCAGCCTTCGGGAGGTGGCGAACCACGTCGATTGCGCCTTCCAGCCTTGCAGCACGCGTCCCTGGGCCTCCGGGCCCTTTTATTTAGCCGACAATCTGGTATAGGAGGCTCCCATGAGTTGCCACCGGACTTCTTCGCCATTGAACATGCGGTATTCACTTGCCTTGCGGCTCCGATTGCTATTGGAAGGCCCTGAGGGGGGGGCACGGCGCTATGCAACACAAATGAATGGAGCAGCATGCTTGATATGAGTTTGATCTGCTCAAGGAGGGGAGGGGAACGGGGGGAGAGGGGACGGGAGAGAGGGGACGGGAGGATTTGGAGAGGGAGGGGAAGGGCGGAACCCTCGACTCGATCTTCACGTTTGATCGGGCAGGCGACGCCAGGAAATAGTAAAACTCGACCGCCATAAAGCGCGGCCCTGAGAGCCAGGGCTTTCTCCAGGGCCGAGTGGGGGGCAGGCAAGGCTCTCGCAGGATCCTGGAGGCCCGTGGGGCTCCTCTGCACGAGGCCGAGAACCCTGGGGCGGCGGGCGCAGACGCAAATGCCGCAGATCGCGGTCTCTGGTGTGATGTAGTCTCCCGGATGTTTGCGTTTCTGCCCTTGTTCATGAGCGAGCCATCAATGGGGTACTTGCCTTGCTCCTCTCCGCCTCCGCCTTCTCTCATCCTATGTGCTTGTTGCCTAAATCGGCTTGCGTGCCCAGAGGGCGCAAGGTGTTGCTTCGCAGTTCCCTCACTCGGTACCTTGGTGCAGCGTGATTCCCTTCCCCCTCGTGTTCTTCCTTCCTTGCCATCCCCTCCTTTCCTCCTTTCGCAATGGGGGGGTCGTAAGGTTCTCGACAATGGTTCTTCAAGAAGAAATGATCCTCCCACCTCCCACCCCCACTGTAAGGTAACGACGCCCCCCCCGTACTCCACGTTACGGTTTCGCTCGATAAAAAATCTACAATGAGAGGCATGCTCATTGGCGCTCGCAAGCATGCCACCACGTCCGTAGTCTATATTGATATTGCAGGGGTCTGGCGCACTACCGTGCATGGTGTCACGCTCGCAGGCATGATCTTGTACTTCAAGGGCCGGGCTTCTGCGGTGCGACCACGCCGCCGCAACCGTCACCGTCCCCCTAGCCTGCTGAGTCCCCTCCCCCCAGGTCACATGCGCGATCCCAACCTCGCGAATGAAGACAAACGGCCCTGGAGACCCTCACAGAAGGGGCGCCGAGAGAAGACCCAGGGGGGCGGTGACGCAGGCTCCCCCAGGTCACATGCGTTATCCCAACCTCGCAAATGGAAGCAAACGGCCTTGGAGACCCTCACGGAAGGGGCGCCGAGAGAAGACCCAGGGGGGGCGGTGACGCAGGGGCATCCCTCCATTAGAGGCACATGCCCATGGTGGATCGTTTCGAGGAGACCCTACACAGCCCCCTCTGGAATGGGTCCTCCCTGGGCGGATCCGAGGAGGCGATTGCAGATGTGACTCTCGTCCAAGAAGTCATCCCGATTTGGCGTATTGGAGGTCAACCCGAGAGAGCACATTTGTACAGACTCATCCAGTAGATGTATTCCTCTGTTTACAGGTACAGCGCTTCGAGACAACGCTTGCATTTTACCAGCGCGCCCAACACTGGATTTCGTGGATCTCGAAAGTGTTGCAATGAAATGTACAGGGTTTCCAGATTTTGAACCCATCGAACTGTGTCATCCGTTTGCGGTGTCAAGGCTTCTATCACAGGTGTGTTGTGGCTGAATCCCTGAGGATTGTAGGTCGCATCCTCTCTCGCAGCCGCCAGGTAACCCATGACTTCAGGGGGGGGTCCCAGGGTCTCTGATTAGACGCGATGGGAGGGGGCGGCCCAGAGGCGTGAGGCAAGGGTTTCCGTGATGGCGCGAAGTTATTCGCGGTTCGCGGTTCGCGGTTTGGTCTGGGCTTTTTGTTTTCTCTTCATGATCCCACGTTTTCTTTGTCCCCCTTTTTCCTCTTGTCTCCAGGCGAGGCGGCTCGAGACGCGACGCTATCCCTGCCTCGCTCTTCGCGCAGTGCGGAGCGCGACTGTAGTAGACCATGGAGAGGGGCCAGACAGATTCCTGCATAGCAGAAATGGTCTCGCGTCTCCCTCCTTCCTTGCATGACTCCCCACACTTTTTGCGTCGGCGGCTGGGCAGAGGGTGACTGCTCGTGCGGAATGGCAACAGGTGACACGCTGTAAGCAAATTACGGCCGCAACGCACGGAGGAGGAGAAGGAGCCCCGGCGCGTCAGGGGGAGAGGAAGCCAGGCCACTCAGAGCTGCCGACTGCGGCGGAGGGAGCGACGCACACACACGCACACACATTTGCAGGTCGCCCCCAAGCATCCATATGCAATCTGCAAGGTGCCCTCCCCAGTTACCTGCACATCACCTGCGGTTCCCCACCCCCATCTCCTCTGTCTTCCTTTCGCCTGTCATTTTCCTCCCTCCACTCTACGTGCCGCCCTCCTTGTACACAGTCGTGGCTTTAAAGCACGGGACACTCGAAACATCTGCCCTCCCTCGGGGCGTCGTTCCTTGCCTCGGCCGGCCTCCTGGTGGCATAAGTCTGGCCACGGAGCGGGCATCGCGGCGATCCGCGAGATTCCCAGAGATATTTGATTGATATTGTTTGGTGATATTCCCTCCCCTTGGCGCACCGTGTGTGTTGTTGGGTGGCCTTGGTCTCACTCCCGCAGTTTCGAGGTTGGCCGCGTGCTGTACGGAGTCGACGCGGCGGCGACCCGAGCGCGGACGTCCACGGTTGGACGTCGCCAGAGGCCCAACCTCGGCCGATATCGAAAACAGTTTGTGGTGTCGGAACGTCGCGATCGTTCAAGGCCAAGCGACCCACGCGGTGTCAGAAGCCAACGCACAAATCGTCACGACAGGACCTGCCGTTGCTGCCTCCACTCCCCGCGGCGGCGCGAAGCCACCCACGACTGGCCAAGCCGACGGCCGTTCCGCCTGATGAGGTGGAACCTGAAGGTCAGAGCGCTCGCCGAGGAGCTCGACTCCGACGGTGCGCGGACCGTTGCGGGGGGCTTAGGTGTGCCAGGGTCCGGGGATAAGCGCAGGAGGGGAGTAGGAGGAGGAGGAGGAGGAGGCCACGCAGTATGGGATCTGAGCCCACCTGCGGGTGGCGTTGGAGGTGCCGAGAGGTCCCTGCCGGCCCCCCCAAAAGGCCAAAAGCGTGTGAAGCCCTTTGTCCTCGAACCCAGGGGTGAGATCCGATTGCGGCAGTCTCAACATTGCAACGGTCCGTAATGACAAGGATCTTCGTGATCATGCGCTGTGCTCTCCTCGGCGGTGCTCGACCCGGGCCCCGCACGAGGTCGGCCCGCAATCATGGGGGTCCCGAGAGGTGGGGGTTACAGGTTTCTGAACCAACCCTAAGTCCCTGGGGTTCGAGGAACGAGGAGGGCGGGGATGCGTCCTCGAGCGAGCGAGTGCAACGACAGGGATATGTGAAAGGGCGGCCATGCTGAGGATGCGCGGAGCGGTCGCTTTCGCCGCGGCCTCCGCCGACACTAAAGCCGGCCAGCACGAGGTCATCTCGCCGCCTGGCGTGGGAGTTTCGAGAGTAGAGGTTTCTCGCCGTTCTGGAGCTTCTCCCCGTGAGGGGTACGGGGCCCACCGTTCTCCCTAGTGCCGGTTCTTGCTTTAGTGGAAGTCGACTTCCCCCCCAGTGCGGAGTGGTGGCCCAGACGCACCCCGTCAGGTTTGTGAACACACAAGATGATCTGAGACGCCGAATGACCCCGAGGAACGCAATTCGTGCGCGTGCGAGGATTATACGGGGCAAACGGGGCAACGCTCATTGTTGCTGCGATCGCTTCGGAGTCATGTATTGATCATCCGCGTAGCGGGCGGGTATGTGCGACGGCACGCGGTGGTGAAAGCAGAGGTGCCATTTTTGTCCACGCTCGGTATGCATGCGCAGGCTGCGCGTTGAAAGCTAGGTGGCGCGCGGTCTTACGTGACGGTGGCGGCATCAGCCTGGGCAACATGGGGAATGTGGTGCGCGCTGCACGCTGGCAGGGTGGAGCCAGAACTCCATTGTGCGCTATAAAGTACAGGAGCCTCGGAATGCTGCATGTTGGCGCGGCGGGGCGGGAAGCCGAGGGCTCGCCAATGTGCGGGACTCTGCGATTACGCTAGTTTGCTCCAACGGACGGGGAGCATCATGGCGCCCAAGGTGTAGGACATCGGTTGCGCCACATCTTGGCCGCGTCAGGCGAGAAAATGGGATCCCAGCAACACGGGGCCGCGCGTGTTGGGCTACGGGGGCTCGCCGTTTGCGTGAACGGGTGGTGGGCGCGGAGAAAGGAAGGGGGAGCAACGCCGCACGCCTCATGACCCCAAAGGGTTAGGCGGATTTGGTTGGGAATGTATGTGCGAATTGTCCGTGTGATGGTGGTTTCCAGAGCTATTACAGATGGGCGTTTGTTCTCACGCAGTGAAGCGGAATGGGAGGCGGTGCCGTTGAAGGAGGGCCACAGCCGCTAGTGGGGCAGACAGAAGGGCGCGCAGGGGTAGGAGCGGGAGCAGCAGTTACGCTCGATAAGCAATGCAGGTGAGCAAGCTCGTGCAGTCCTTCGCGCCTTCGATTTTCGAGGAGGACGAAGTCAAGAAGGGTCTGCTCTGCCAGTTGTTCGGCGGCACCCCGAAGGTACTCAACACCACCACGAAGGGAAGGTTCGCCCCTGCAGCAAGGACGGTGTGAAGAGGATTGTAGGAGGTAGAGTAGCAGGAGCAACAGGGAGGAGGAGGATGCACAGGAACAGCATGACACATCTTGGCCAGCAGCAGGAGAAGGCATGATGCTCTTCTCCGCCGAGCCGACTCCTCTTCCTCCAGCTCCTTCCTCTTCCCTGCTTCCCTAGCCTTGCCTTCTTCGTCTTCGCAGATTGCTCCTACTGTCTTGCGGACCAAGAGTCGGTCCCTCGGGCCTCCAAACCAGGTGCCGTCCGGAGATCAACACGCTGTTGTGCGGCGACCCCTCGACCGCCAAGTCTCAGTTATTGCAGTGCCACCCTTGCGCGGAGAGGAGGGGGGCACGGAGGGAGGGGCAGCAGAAGAGGAGTGGAGAGAGGGGCTGGGTGGAGGGGAGGGCGTATGGGCGGCAGGGGGAGGGGCCAGGGAGGGACGGGGGAGGGTGGAGCGGGGGGAGGGGAGGGAGTGAAGAAGCGAGTGAAGGAGGGAGCGAGGGAGGAGAGGAGAAAAGGGGAGGGAGGGGGAGGGAGAGGGAGGAGGAGGAGGAGAGGTGGAGGAGGAGGAGGAGGAGGAGGAAGAAACGGAGAGAGACAAGCATGCTCTAGAAGTGACGCAGGAAAGGGGGTCGGCAGAAGAGAAGCTAGGATCAGGACCTGAGATGCGAATACCACTTTGAGTATGAGCGGGCGGGAATCAAGGCAGACAGATCGACCGAGTCAGCGGGCACGGGTACGTCGACAAAAGCTATAGTGGATGCGTTTCAACCGTCCTCCCCGCCAGGAAGTGAAAAAAGGTTACTGGGGGAGCGGGGCCCTAAGGATGTTCATCTTTCTCGCTCTCCGAGGTTCCTTCCTGCGCCCTGGGGCCGTCAACGGGTGTCAGGGTGAAACGCTTGTCCCGGGGAAGCCCCATGCATACAGGTCCCCTCTCCAATGCAAAAATTCCGGCCGCCGCCCCCTCCCTCCCGCCTTGACCCCTCCTTGCATACCATGCTGCATTGGCATTTGAAGGGCGGAGCGGACCAGCTGCAAAGTGTCCGAGCTTTGATGTGTCACCTTCCACGCGAGGTTCAACACGACGTGTGCGACTCGCCTGCTCGAGCATGAGAGTCTGTCTGGCCGTTGCAGGGTGAGAAGGAGGACGAGGATAATGAGGAGGAGGACGAGGAGGAGAAGGAGGAGGAGGAGGGAGGAGGAGGAGGAGGAGGACGTGGAGGAGGACGACGGGAGGAGGAGGAGGAGGAGGAGGAGGAGGACGAGGAGGAGTTCGACGATGATGCCGGCGAGGAGGTCCATGTTGATGAGAAGGTCGAGGAGGATGTCATGGCGTCCTTCGCGCGTGGGAAGGGGGAGCAGGAGGAGAGGAGGGAGGCAGAATGAGAAGGAGGATGAGGAGACAAGAGGAGAAGGAGGACACCTAGGAGGAGTTTTCCCCAGGTTATCGAGGCTCGCGAACGCGAGTGCTTCGGAGGGCGCAGCCTGTGTCTTGGCTGCATCCGCGACCCTTCAGCACGGCCACAACCCTTGCCCACACACCCACGCACGAGCCACCTCCGCGCTACCACATCGACAGGCTGGCCCACTCTTTGCGACCTCGGCCCGCCCATGCGTACAGCTTGCCACTCTCGTCCTGGCACGGGCTTGGACACTCAGGCTCCAACTTCGCCTCACCCGTCTTGACAGGTCCCATCGGGACTTGCCGCAACATCCCACCCGTCTCGCACACGCCCTGGTCGGCCCCCTCTTGGGGCAGTCTTTGGGCCCTCTTGGGTCGTCTTGGGCGAGTTCTTGGGGGCCGTCTTGGGGCGATCTTGGGGCCCTCGTGGGCTGTCTTGGAGCGTCGGAAAGCCGAAAAGGCGACAAGACTAAAAACCCTGAATAGCCGATGGGAAATAAATAATTGTTGCCTCTTGGGATCCTCTCGGGACGCCTCTTGGAACACTAAGGACATCTTGGGGGCCTCTTGGGCCGTGCTGAGGCCATCTTGGGCGAGTTGGGGAACTCTTGGGCCTTCTTGGAGACATCTTCGGCCCTCTTGGGCGCTTTCTGGGCCCATGTTTGGCCGGCTCCGCTACCGGAGGACGCATGCGACACGCCCGGGGAATCCCTGGAAATCCCCGGAAATCCTTGTGAAACCGGTGGCCTGGGCCCTACCGTATTAAACCCTATCATTCTGAGTCCCTCAGGGTTGCGTGAGCCTCGTGGCATTCCACTACGTGCTGAAGGCGCGGTGGCGGATCTAAAACCCACTCGCGCGGGATCGTTGCGCGAGTTGCCCACATTGTTCTGCTCGCCTACACGCCGGTCGAGGTATTCTTGGATTCCCAGATCCCAATCTACTTCAAGCGCCTTCCTTCTTCAAGAGTCGGCATGCTTTTGCTGTGTTTTCGTATCCTCTTGGAGGACCTGGGCCCAATCTACTATGTCCGCCTTCCTACTTCATGTTTCTACCTACTTCTTCCGACCGACGTGTACGGCAGGTTCGCGTCGTGTCGACCGGCGGCGACCCCGCCGCGGGCGTTCAAGGTTGAACGCCGCCAGTGGCCCATAATCGGCCTATATGGAACGATCGAGCGATCCACAGTCGCCGATCGGTCAAGGTTGAACGATCCACGCCGAGTCAGAAACCAACGCCGGGGTCGTCACGACACGAACCTGACGTACTGGTGCCGCTGTGCGCGCTCTTCCCCATGGCGCAGCAGATCACATTCGGGTTCGCCTTTGCCCTTCGTAGCTGGTGTCGCTTGGCTCGGGTTTCGCCCCCGTGCCGGATCGCCGAGGGAGCTGCCGGCACACCTGGGATCACCGCTTGTTGCGCAATTGATGCCGTTGGGAGCACACTTCGCCGCTTCGAGCCTGTGCCTTCGAGCCTGCTGCCACTGCGCGCCCTCCTCACACTCTCGAGCCTTCTCGCACTCTTCAGCCGGCTGCCCCTGCGCGCGTTTCTCGCACCCTTGAGTGCCTGCTGCCATCGCTTGCCCATCTCTCTGCCACGTTGGCCTGCTGCGGCTGCACGCCACTCTCACACGCTTGAGCCTTCATATTTTTGTTAGCTGATGGAGTCGGGTTCGAACTTCGCCTCCGCCCCAGTTCTCCGAGAACATCTTCGCTGCTCGCCCGATAGGTCACCATCCACACAGCTGAGGCCATTGGGAGCGTGTGCCTATGAGCCTGCTGCAATTGCACGCCTTCTCAAACTGTTGAGCCAGCTGCCAGAGAAGGGGATGATGAGAAGGGCGAGCGGATCTGAAATGAGAAAGAGTCGGGATCACGGGGGGAAGAAGATGAGAGGATGGGGCATTGGGGCAGGAGGAGAAGGTGGAGGCAGGAGGAGGAAAGATGATACGGGGCGTGAGAGAAGGTGAGGACGGAGGGGAAGGAGGGATGACGAGGAGGGGAAGGGGGGAGGAGGAGGAGGAGGAGGAGGAGGAGGAGGAGGCTGACGGGATGTGCCTTTTCGTTCCGTGCCCTAGATGGCACGTCCCAACAGGCGGGGCACTGGCGCGCGATTCAGAAGTTAGATAAACAGTTCACTATACATAAGGTAAAGGCTCACCAAACATTTTTACGAGGAGATCGTGAATGGGCGCAGCAACTTATTGTTTTGGGCAATGGTTGGGCAGATGTTCTGTGTCGTGAGGCCGCCAGAAAATTCGCCAGCCCCCAGGACGCCGATGCAGTAAAGGATTCCTTAGATGGCTGGTTCGCCGTGCTCAAGGCTGCCGTTTCAATCCTTGAGCTTTGGCCGACGGCCCGCGAGATGCACGGTACCCTATACAAAGAGTCGAAGAGTTTAAGGCCACCCCCCCCCCAACACATCAGGCAGCATAATGTTCTGTGGAATGGTCGTCTCTGGCAGTGTCTGGCTTGCGCCAAGAGCTTCAAAGCCCCGACATCGAGAGACTCCAAATGTGCTGCCTTCCCACACAGTTTTGGGGCCCTGGTTAGCGGTAGCGACCTGCCAGCACCAGGGCACAAACGTTGGGCCGCTAAAATTGAAAGCTCGGGCATTCCTGTGTTGTATTGCTCCAGGTGCGGTTCCTATTGCACCAGGACTCCCAGGCCTCTCCTCGGCCCCTGTGGACGCAAGAAAATAGCCCAGGTTCGCGATTTCCGCCGCGGGCGACTCCCGTGGCCGAAAGGCACCCGCTTGTGCCGCCCCTGGCGCGCCCTCCACAGTCCAGCTGCGTGGTGGCATGACCAGACAGGCGAGATGCGGGGTGCCTCAATTTAGATTTTGCCCAGAGCAGTCAGCGAGTGTGTGTGTTAATTTGTTTCTGCCTATCGCGCACGGCCCGATGCGACTGACCCACAGGGCAGGCATCCGTGTGCTTACCCCACATCTGGGGCGCGGCCGGCCACCGTCCAGGCGCTGCCTGCACCTGGGGTGGCAGGTCGCGTCGTCCTTGTGTTGGTGGTCGAAGGCATTGTCTAGATTTGTGGAGGGGGAGGCCTCGAACCTCTTCGTGCATTTCAGCTTTGGCCGTGCCCCCCCCGCCCGCACCCCTCCCGTCGCCATTCTCTGTTGGGCCCCTGGGGGATCGCTGGGCCGCGGTGGGGCGCCCTTCGGGGATACGGCCAGCGGATTACCCCTCGAGCCTTCAAGAGCCCTCGGGCTCTGGGCAACGTGGGTGCGGGGCCTTGGCCCAGGAGAGGCCGAGGCCCCGCTCGGCTGTTTTGCGGTGGGGTCAGGCGAGCTTCGTTTGGCTGACCTCCTCAGGCCCATGAATGAATGAATGAATGAATGAATGAATGAATGAGGAGGAGGAGGAGGAGGAGGAGGAGGAGGAGGAGGGAGGCAGCGGCGCAGCAGGTGGACGGAAGAGGATGGAGAAGGTGGAAGAGGTGGAGGAGCCACTAGAGATCACCAGAACACCCTCCTGGGGGACGAGGGTGGAGGGGTGGCAGTCGTCGTACCGTCCTCGTCACCGATTGGCCGCGGCTGGCTGGCCGGGGTTCCGCCAGGTACGCCTACAAGCTGGCCCCTCGCGGCGTGTACACTTCAGGCGCGCGCGGGCCTTTCTGGGGCAGGGGGAGGGCGCGCAGGGGTGTCTCCAGGCACGTCAAGGGATGCCGCCCCTTCCCCATCCAAGTTGTCTCGTCATCATCACCCTCTTCGTCCCTCCTCCCTTCTCACCATTGCCCTCCCTGTGCAGTGTCACAGGGGGGGCTGGCTTGGGGGGATCGGTCCTGCTGCTCGTCACCTCCACCCTCTGACACCCCGCCAGAACGCCCCAATACCTCCACGGGCACGAAAATCCCCGAGGATCCCCAACAATTTAAAACCTGTTCCTCCTCCTCCTCCTCCTCCTCCTCCTCCTCCTTCCCGGGGTTGGGAGGCTGCCTGATTGTGTTGTTGTTGTTTTTAGTAGGTGCAAGAATTTGCACACCCTTTCGTGAGGCTCTGTTGGCCCTTCCCAGCTGCTGGACTTGCCTGTGCTCTGCGCCAGAGCGTGTGCGCGACCAGGGCATGCTCCCCCCACATCTCAGGCAAGGGGAGCAGCGCTGTGGGCCTCACCGCATCCATCAACAAGGACCGCGCCCCGCGCCGACCTGGCGTCGCGACGAAGGAAGGCCACGAAGTAGGGCCATGAGGATCATGTGGAGTAAGAGGGAGACGGATGAGGAGGAGAGGGAGCAGGAGAGGGAGAATGGGGAAGGATGATAACGAGTGGGAGGGGCAGATGGAGAGGAGGAGAGAGGAGGCCCAAGGAGGAGGGGGGAGGCGTGGGTAGTAAGTATGTGGGGAGCAGCTGACCAAGGGCGAGTCTCCGTAACAGATCGCCATGAGCAGGGGATGAGTTGGATCATCTGGGCCAGTTCACACATTGCCGAGGCGGGAGAAGTGAGTACAGAGGAGGAAGTGCGTAGAAGGAGCAGGAGTGCAAGGTGGAGTGGAGGAGGAAAATGAGGAGGAGGAGTTGAAAAGCCTACCGGCTCAATTCGCACCGTATAGTGTTTTCAGATGGGGGAAGCCGCCTGTCAAAGTGTTTTCCCTACTTGCTCTGGCAAATGTTCCGTTCTTTCTCAACCTGCGGTTCAACGGTGGGATGCAACCAGGCGTTGCGCTCGCCACCTTAGCTCCTTCGAATACCAAAAAAACGTTACCATTAACCTTGTTGGGGAAACGTCCGGTTTTCTTGTTTCGGTGCTGGCCCCTACTGTCGGAGCCCCTGGCGCCTTGTTGGGCGAAAATCCTCTGGCGCTGCCCGTGCCGCGTTGCGCGCGCCAGGGGAGGGGAGTTCAGCGCCGACCAAAACAATTCCTGGAGACCTCTGAAAGTTCAACCTCGTGCTGTTGTTGACAATTCCTGTTCCTGGCCTCGCTGCGTCCTCGTCTCGGCGTCGCCTCCTCCTCGTCTCTCAGAGGTGCTGGATGGCGGCATCACGTCGCGTGGTCGGCAGAGAAACAAATGAACTCGTCAACGAAATTCTACGTATAGACGCTCCAGCGACCCACAGGTTGGGCAGCTGGGGTGTCATACACCGAGCTCCGTTGCCGGCCAAGCGTCGTGGTGTAATGATGCATCGTGCCCCTCACGTTCTCCTTCTCCGCCCTTGCCCCCCCGCCCGGCGTACTTCCTAGGACGAAGCATCCGGCGTCGAGTAATGGGGGTGCGATAAATTGGAGGGGGGGAGCAAAGGTGTACCTGTTGTACACTAAAGGGGCCAGAAGGCCCCCTGGGGCCCAAAGCGGGCACGACAGGTGCACTCGTCCCCTCCCGCATTTATCGCCCCCCTTTCATTAACGCCCCAGAGCAGCCGCCCGAGAAAGCAGAACAATGTTGTGAATAGGAGGCCCCCGATGCACTGACCCTCGGTCGGCGAGGATCCGGCCACCGGCGAGCTGGTCCTGGAGAGCGGAGCCTTGGTGCTCGCAGACAGAGGCGGGGGGGTGTTGCTAGAAGTGCTCCTGGCCCAAGGTGCCCCCAGGACTTCCAAGGAGGCCCCCATGGCCTCCAGAGCACCCCTCACGAGGCCCAGCAGAGGGCCCCTGGGGATCCAACATTGACAGAAAACTTGGGGCACCTTAGGCCAGAGGCATCCTAGGGAAGGGGGCAGCAAGGGCGTTCGCAGTTCGAAGGGACAACGTCAGGGGGCGATAAGATCAAGGGGGGGGGATGCATCGGCTCCCAATCGCCCACCAATGCCAATACCCACCCAGCCAAGGAACGTGCGGTTTCGCTGTCTGGGCCCTATTGCCGATGCATCGGCGATGTACAGCCGATTCCGGCTCGGTGTTCCCGCCCCCCTGAGCTTTTCCCACCTGGTCGTTAAAATGCAAGTTCGGTCGGCTCAGGTGTTTAGTCGGCTGCATTCGGTCGGGGTTTACTCGGCTGTTGAGCCGCTGAGTCTCTCTGCGCTTCTTTTGGTCCGTCGGTGTCGCTATCGGGTCGGCTGGCTCTCTATCTTGGTGTCGCAGTGGTCGTCTGCAACGGGGCTACAGCGTTCTCGAGTGGCGCAAACCACGAACATATGTTAGCCAGCGTGGACCCCACACAGTGTGTTTCTAGCAATATATGTTGTGCAATCTATGTGGAGCAACTAATGCGGCACAATCTACGTGGTGCAATTCACTTGCTCAACTTGAAGCTGTCCTCTCCACTGCTCGCGCAAACATCCCACCCTCCCACCCGCAACTTGGTTTGCAAAACCTCTTAAGACCGACTACGACGACACCGACGACAACGACGACGACACCGACGGCGTCTCCGACGACTTCGACGACGACAACGACGCCGACGACGACGAAGACGACGACGACGCCAACGAAGGCGACGACGAGGGAGGAGGAAAGACGACGACGGTGACAACGACGACAACGACGACAACGACGAGGGAGGAGGGAGGACGGCGACGACGCGAACGACGACGAAGGAGGAAGGACGGCGACGCCGACGACGACAACGACGAGGGAGGAGGGAAGACGACGACGACAACGACGACGACGACGATGACGAAATAGAACCGACGACGAGACGCCGACGACGGACGACGACGAAGACGTGGGAGGAGGAGGACGGACGACCACGGCGTCAACGACGACGCAAACGACCACGACGCCGAAGAGGACGACGACGACGAACACGAGAAAAGACAGAGGACGACGTAGGCGACGACGACGACGACGCGGGAGGAGGGAGGACGGCGACGACGACGACGACGACGACGACGACGCAAGAGCGCGCGCGCGCACGCTTTTGTTGAAAATCCGTTGTGCGAAACCTTAGGTTTTTGTTGGTTTTTTGGACGCACGGCAAACCTTGCCGTTTTGCGAAACCTTAGGGTTTTGAAGGTTTTCGGCATACGCCCGCGACGACGCGCGCGTCTGCACTTCGTTAAATTTTTTGCAGAGGATTCTCGCGACGGCACACGCGCAAGGGCGTTCGACAGATTTCGACATGCGCGCGCGCGCGAAGCCCGTTTGGTAGAATTTTGTGAAAATCTTGAAAACCTATGGTTTTCTTAAGATTTCGCAAGAGCTCGCGCGGAAACTTTTTTAGCAAATCAGTGTTGCGAAACCCTGTTTTTTTAATGTTTTTGGGAAGCTCGATTGCGAAAGCCTTCCGGCACCGAAGGTTTTTGAAGCATTTCGGCATGCGCGCGCGACGACGCGCGCGTGCGCACTTCGTCCCATTTGTTGCAAGGGGTTCGTGAAAAAAATGCTATGTTAGAACAACACATGTCACCGCATAGTGTGTTCACAAGGGAACCTCAGGGGGGGGAACCCGGCCTGGCTGGGATGGTATGATTTCATTTTTAGGATGGACGAGTGGTCGGAATCATATATGATTTACATACCCGAAAGGGGAACGGATAAGTCCGGGGGGGGTAGAGTCTATTCTCTTTTTAGAAAGGAGAATCAGTTTATGTTCGCAATGAGTTGTCCACTCCACTGCTCGCGCAAACACCCCACCCACCCACCCACCCGCAACTTCGTTTGCAAAATCTCTTAAACCAAATGGCACTGGCAGCGACAGCGACGCCGACGACGACAGCGACAACCACGACGACGACGCCGCCGACAACGATTACGACGACACCGGCTCCAACGACTTCGACGACGCCGACAACGACGACGACGACGACGACGACGAAGACACCGACGACGACGCCGACGCCGACGACGACGACGATGACAACGACGACGACGATGACGACGCCGACGCTGACGACGACGCCGGCGTCGACGACGACGACGCTGACGTCGACAACGACGAAGACGACGACGCCGACGCCGACGACGACGAAGACGACGACGACGTCGCCAAGGAAGACGACGACGAGGGAGGAGGGATGACGACGACAGCGACAACGACGACAACGGCAACGATGAGGGAGGAGTGGAGGAGGGAGGACGGCGACGACGCGAACGACGAAGAAGGAGGAAGGACGGCGACGCCGAAGACGACAACGACGAGGGAGGAGGGAAGACGACGACGACGACAACGACGACGACGACGACGACGGCGACGAAATGGGAGGGAGGACGACGAGACGCCGACGACGGACGACGACGACGACGAGGGAGAAGGAGGAAGGACGACCACGGCGACAACGACGACGGATACGACCACGACGCTAAAGAGGACGACGACGACGAACACGAGGAAAGACAGAGGACGACGTAGGCGACGACGACGACGACGCGGGAGGAGGGAGGACTGTGACGACGACGACGACGACGACGACGCAAGAGCGCGCGCGCGCACGCTTGTGTTGAAAATCCGTGTTGCGAAACCTTGTGTTTTTGTATGTTCTTTGGACACGATTGTGAAATCCTTCCGAAACCGATGGGTTTTGAAGAATTTCGGCGTACGCGCGCGACGACGCGCGCGTCTGGAATTCGTTTTTTTTTTTTTGCAGAAGACTCTCGACGGCACACGCGAAAGGACGTTCGACAGATTTCGACATGCGCGCGCGCGAAGGCCGTGTGGTAGCATTTTGTGAAAATCTTGAAAAAAATGTATTCCTAAGATTTCGCAAGATCGCGCGTAAGCTTCTTTAGCAAATCAGTGTTGCGAAACCTTGTGTTTTTGTATGCATTTAGGAAGTTCGATTGCGAAATCCTTCCGGCACCGAATGTTTTTGAAGCATTTCGGCATGCGCGCGCGACGACGCGCGCGTGTGCACTTCGTCATTTTTCTAACAAGGGATTCGTGAAAGACTGTTATGCCAGAACAAAACATGTCACCGCATAGTGTTTTTTACAAGGGAACCTCGGGGGGGGGAACCCTGTTGGCCTGGGACATTGCGATTTCATATTTAGGATGGACATGTGGTCATAATCATATGTGATTTACATTGGACGCGGGGGGGGTGATAACGCCGAGAGGTGGGGGGGGGGTAGAGTCGATTTTCTTTTTCGACAGGAGAATATACGTTGTCCGACATGAGTCGTTGGAGGTCCGCGAGAATTCTTGGGTGGGCGCTGAGCCCCCACCCGCCTCCTGGCGGCGCCCCCAGCCGCTGGCGTCCTCGGCGCACAAGGGGATGGGGTCAAAGGCCGACCAGGGCAATCCGCCTTGAATTCCGAAGGTGTATGCTTGCTACTGTGGCTCCCCACTGTTCGTCCAGCATCTGGGTCCCCCTCAGGGCTCAAGAAGTTCATTATGTTATGTGTGTGTGTGTGTGGGGGTGCGTGCGTGCGTGCATGCGCGCGTGCGTACGTGCGTGCGTCCGTGTGCGTATTGTGTGTGTGTGTGTTGCGTGCGGTGTGTGTGTGTGTGTTGCTTGTTTTGTGGTTGTGTGTTGTATGTTGCGCGTTGTGTGTGTGCGTGTTGTGCGGTTGCAGTGTGTGCGTTTGTGGGGGTGTTGCGCGTGTTGTATGTGATGTTGTGCGAACTACGTGTGAGGTGTGTGTGGTCTCTGTGCGTGCCTGTGTTGTGTGCTGTGTGCTGTGTGTTGTGTGCGTTGTGTGTTGTGTTTGTTGTGTATAGTGTGGGTTTGTTGTATGTGCGTGTGTGTGTGTGCGTGTGTGCTTCTGTGCATGTGTCTGTGGTTTTGTGTTGCGTGGTGCGTGCGTGTAAGTTGTGTGTTGTACGCGTGTTGTCTGTGTTGTTTGATGTGTGTTGTGGTTGTGTTGTGTGTTGTGTGTTGTGTATGCGTGTTGTGTGTGGTGTGTGCGTTGTGTGTGGTTTGTGTGTATGTGTGTCGCGTGTGTCGTGTGTGTGTTGTGTGGTCTGTGTGGTCTGTGTGGTCTGTTTGTGTCTGTGTTGTCTTGTGTCTGTTGCATGGTCTGTGTGGTGCGTGCGTGTGTGTCTGTGTGTTCGCCCCCGGTTTCCCACTGGTGCTGGTCGTTGGTCTTGCCGCGGCCCCGCGGTGGCTCGCTGCCCTGCTCCCCGCCTCCGCACCCGCCTGGCGGCCGCCCGTTCGGTGGCCGCCGCCCGTTGCTGCCTCGCTGCCCCGCCCGTTTGGCAACCCTGCCCCGCTGCCGCCACCCCCCCCCGGGCCGTCAGCGCCCCCGCGCCGCGGCCGCTGCTCCTCGTGCCCCGCCCTTTCCCTTGAGAGGGCCTTGCGGTCTCCCTTCCTTCCCGGCCGGCGTGCGCGCGCGCCCGCGGGACCGACGAGCGGCTTGTGGCCAGGTCCTGCCCGCGACGGCCATCAGTGTGTGTAGTGTGTGTAGTGTGTGTGTAGTGTGTGTAGTGTGTGTAGTGTGTGTAGTGTGTATAGTGTGTGTATAGTGTGTGTAGTGTGTGTAGTGTGTGTGTAGTGTGTGTAGTGTGTGTAGTGTGTGTGTGTGTAGTGTGTGTGTAGTGTGTGTGTGTGTCTAGTGTGTGTAGTGTGTGTAGTGTGTGTGTAGTGTGTGTGTGTAGTCTGTGTAGTGTGTGTAGTGTGTGTAGTGTGTGTAGTGTGTGGTGTGTGTGAGTGTGTGTAGTGTGTGTGTAGTGTGTGTAGTGTGTGTGTAGTGTGTGTAGTGTGTGTAGTGTGTGTAGTGTGTGTTTTGTGTGTAGTGTGTGTAGTGTGGGTGGTGTAGTGTGTGTAGTGTGTGTGTAGTGTGTGTAGTGTGTGTGTAGTGTGTTAGTGTGTGTAGTGTGTGTAGTGTGTGCAGTGTAGTGTGTGTGTAGTGTGTAGTGTGTGTAGTGTGTGTGTGTGTAGTGTGTGTAGTGTGTGTAGTGTGTGTGTGTGTAGTGTGTGTGTAGTGACAGTGTAGTGTGTGTAGTGTGTAGTGTGTGTGTGTGTAGTGTGTAGTGTGTGTAGTGTGTGTAGTGTGTGTAGTGTGTGTAGTGTGTGTGTGTGTGTGTGTAGTGTGTGTAGTGTGTGTAGTGTGTGTAGTGTGTGTGTAGTGTGTGTGTAGTGTGTAGTGTGTGTGTGTGTAGTGTGTGTGTAGTGTGTGTAGTGTGTGTAGTGTGGTGTGTGTAGTGTATGTAGTGTGTGTAGTGTGTGTGTAGTGTGTGTAGTGTGTGTAGTGTGTGTAGTGTGTGTGTAGTGTGTGTGTGTAGTGTGTGTGTAGTGTGTGTGTAGTGTGTGTGTAGTGTGTGTGTAGTGTGGTGTGTGTGTGTGTGGTGTGTGTTGGAGGAGTTTGGGCCTTGGGGTGTCGCGCGGCAGCTGACCCGCGTGGGGCTCCGGGGTCGCCGGAATCCCCCTGGTCTGCCGGGGGTCGTCCCGATCTGCCGCCCGTGGGCGGCTGCTCGCAGCCAGTGCGCCCTGCCTGCTGGCCCTCCGAGTGCCGACATCCCCCGAGATCGAAGGCGTGGGCCCCGTAATTATCTCGGGGCGGCACAGAGGGGGGTGATGACTACGGGGGGGGTGGATTATCATGGCGGGGGCCATGAGATCTCCCTAGATTTCATGGTGTCTCTTCTTATTGGAGAGGCCTGACGGCCGGTGCCGCCGACCCTGATCGAAAGGGCTAGGAGTGGGGGGAGGAAGCGGAGGATGAGGAGGAGGAGGAGGAGGAGGAGGAGGAGGAGCAGGAGGAGGAGGAGGAGGAGGAGGAGGACGAGGAGGAGGAGGAGGAGGAGCTAGATTTCATGGTGTCTCTTCTTATTTCATTACGTCGCTGGCCCCCCCCCTGGGCCGCGCACATGCCGCCGGCCATGATTTGCACCCCCCCCCCTCTCGGACGCCCCCTCTTGGCCGCCCCCGATGTCAAGTCCGCCCCCCGGGGCCCCCACGGCCCCACGGCGTCCGTGGTCCCCCCCCCCCTGGGCCGCGCACATGCCGCCGGCCATGATTTGCACCCCCCCCCCCCTCTCGGACGCCCCCCCTCTTGGCCGCCCCCGATGTCAAGTCCGCCCCCCGGGGCCCCAACGGCGCGGGGTCCACGCAACAGACGGGGTGGGGAGCTCTGGCTTGAAGACGGGCCTGTCCCTCTACAAGCAAATAGTCGGGCGACGATGTCTTGATGAATGTTTGACTACGGTAGAGGGGAACAATTAGTGAACAACCCCCCCTGCCCCCCAAACTCAAAGTTGGCACACGCGGGGGAGACTGCGGTCGAGGTGCAACTCATCAGACCCACCAGGGGGAGGGGGAGGCGTTGACAGAAGAATGTGGCATGAGTGTTCGCATTTTTGCCCCCCAGGCCTGTATGTTTGCATAGTTTTAGCTATTTTGCATTTGTCCTCGAAATCCGCCTGCGGGAGGACGTGCTGGGCCTCACTCTGGCTCCCCGCGACGCGATCCATTATCCGAAGTGTTTGCCGATGCCTGCGCGTGGTTTTCTCTTGACCAGCGGACAAGAGCGCGCGCGCCGCCGCGGGCGCTCGAACCCCCCCCCAACGGTTTAGTCGGGCACCGTGGGGTTCGATTATTTTTTAGAAAGTAAGGGGGCACGTCGGGTCCAGGAGTGAATGCATTCGTGGCCGAGGATGGCCGTGGCCTGAAACAGTTGTCGCTCCTGATCCGCAGTTCCTCATGGCAGCACGGTGGCTGCATGAACTTCCATGGACGGTTCGTTTTCTCGTGGATGGTATTCGATTCGACCGATTTGATGACGCAAGCGGTTCTGTCGATCTGCGGTGTGGGATAAAAGGCATAGCAGAGAAACCCCTCTACCCCGAAGGCGCCCGTCCACATCACAGCGGCTGGCAAAAGAAACCGGTGCCCCCTCCCTCTTCCTGGCCGTCCTCTTCGGGCGCCTCCTCGCCCGACAATCTTCTTCCCTCCTCGTCTGCTCTGCTCTGCTATCATCTTGCCCACTTCCCTCCCCTTTGACCCCGCACTCCCTCATCCTCCTCCTTCTCCTCCCATATCCCCGCCACTTCCCCACCAAGCCTCAACATGGCCACTCAGGATAGGTTTTTGCTTCCGGCTCCCGCTGGGAAGCGACATGCCCCGAAGCCTGGGCGCAGTTCGGAGCATGGGTGGTGGATGCGGTCGAGGCGCACACGAGGAGGACATCTGGAAGGATTTATTTTTCCTTCGAGGGGGCAGCAGGCCGCAGAAGCCAGGAGGTGCGCTCACCGGGCAAGTGGAGGGGCGGGGACATGGAATGAACCCGAGGTTTCGACGAGGTCGGTCTAGGAGATGCGCGCCAACTGTGCCTTCCCTTTGCCTCCCCCACGGATGTCAAGAGGCACACGGTCTCCAGTGAGCGGGGTGAATGGCTATTTGTCTTGCCTTTTCGTGTATTTCTCATGTTTACCCTCCCTCTTCCACATCATCCCCCTCACCTCTCCACTCAAACGCAAGCGCCGCTAGGGCAAGAACGACCGGGTCCCTGCTCGGGTGGAAGGAGCGTTCTGAGGTCCGAATGATGTAGGAGCCAGTCCCGCGGCGAACCTCTGCACCCACGGGGTAGGCGGCGGATGATCGACAGGGAGGGGATGTGTTCACCATCTTCCCTACAGACAGTTGCCAGGCTGGGAGCCCCCGAAGGGCAGCATCGGTCAACTCGCGTTTGCTCGATCAGTAGCATGACCACCGCAACGAGATGTGTCGTTTCGGCGCTGCTTTTCCTAAAAGTTGCATGTCGGCTGGGCCACGCCATTGAGCGAGTTGGTGGGAGCGGGGTTCGGAAGGCGTATGTTGCATCGACGAGTTCGACAAGATGGACGAAAGCGCTCGCGCCATCCTGCATGAGGCGACGGCGATGGCACTGGGCAGAGTTTCCGAGCATTCCCCTCGACATCATGTTTTGTGTGTATTTCTCATCGTTGTTTTCGCTTGTCCCTTGTTTCCCAGGTATCGGGTTGCCACAGCTATCATTTGGTCACTTGGTCGTGTGTGTGTGTGTCGCTCGATCGTGTCTCTGGTGATGTTGAGTTCTCACTCCTGCAGAAAATGACTCTCGATCCAGTGCTTATTGGTTTCACACGGTTTAAGAGCCTATATTGGTTCTCAAGCTTGTTTGTTTCCCAACCCTCCTGTGTGGTGGGCCTTCGTTTTGAATCCGCAGCGCCGCGCGTCTCACTTCCTTCCTGCTCCCCCTTCTCCCTTCACCTCCTTTATCCAACCTCCCTCCTCGCCTGCGCCACGCCGCGCTCATTTCGGCATCACCCTCGGACGGTCTGTTCCGCAACAGTGACCTCCATCTACGGCCCCAGTGGGGGTGCTCGCATGGCACCGCCGCGCCCAGTTCGGTACGCACCTCGCATGTCCCCTACTCCAGATTTTGTAATAAAGGGGGGGGGTCTCATTTCGGGGGGGGGTCTCTTCCAGGCTATCTTGGAGGGCCTGGGGGGTCTGGGGACGATGTTTTGGAGGGTTCTCCCACGGGGGAGGTCTGAAATGGCTTGTCTTGGAGGGTCCAGACCCCCTCCCTTTTATTACGAAGTCTGGAGTACCTACCTGCGGACCCCGTGGAGGTGCTCGCCGTACGCCGCCGCGCCCACGTCGGCACACCCGTCTCGCCCCTGTCTCGGGCCACAGCTCTGGAGCCGAGCATTCCCTCGTCGTGGCCGCCCCCCTTCCGTTCCCTTCTCCAAAGCCTCCGCCTGGTCCTCCTGCGTCTCCGCTTCCTTCGGGTCGGGCGAAAGGGGAGGTTTGGGAAAGGGGGGGTTACGAAATCTGCTGCATGCAGCTGGTTTCGGCCCCGCCGCCGGGCCCATGCCTCGATCCATGGGCGCCTCCCGGCGCCGGGAGGCGCCGGTAAAATCAGCTACGTGAGCTGATTCTCAACCCCCCCCTTTGCTATCCCCCCCTTTTGCCCGGCCCGATTCCTCCGTGCTAGCGAGTTTGGTTCAACTGTTCCATCGCTTGAGAATCTGACCAGGTGCGAAGATGGCGTTGCCCGAAGGGCCTGGCCCGCACAGCCTCGCAGAATGCCACGACGCAGCCGTGGATGGTTCTTCGAGGCAGACTACTGGTGTCCAGTTTCGTGAGTCGAGTCTTCCCCGTGACTCGGGCGTTGCAAGCAATGTTCCCAGGCGTCAGCGACAAAGCAGGGTTTCCCGTCACATGTCTATTGCGCGCCAGTCGGTGAAGACCCGTGCACGTACCACGCAGCTTGAGTATGTGCAGGCATTCATTGAACGTTTTGAAGAAGAAGACGCAGCCGCAGCGAGTCGTTCATATGTTCAGAAGTTCGCAGGTTCAGTTGTCCTTGTTTCGTCTCCCGTAGCATGTGCTCTTGTCACAGTGTGTTTCCAACTCGCATGGAAAGAGTCTCCAGGTTTTTTCCTATTCCCACCTCTGTTGATTTCGTCCTTGGCCTTGATGCTTGTCTATGTGGTGGTCTTAGTTCTAACATGTGGGGTAGCAGAGGCGGAGCTGCTCTTCGATCGCAGGTATCTTCGAGGAGCATCCTTTGGATGTGTATGTGGCGCGTGCCTACTTCTTCAGAATATAGCGTTTGGGAACGGCATGTCTTCGACACTTTACAATGTCATCAGAAGTTCAGACATGCTTTGGACACTCGCCATTGAGTCGACTGCGCTTGGAAAGAGGCCAGGAGCGACCAAGGCCTGTGCATGTTTAGCTGTACTCATGCTGAGCATTAGCTACATCATGGCCGACGTCGAGTCAACACAGGACGACAGCTTCTCGTTCAACGCCCTGCCCTTCGTCGCAGCAGTTCTGTCGTCAGTCTTCGCAGCTCTTACCGGCCTCACAGCGCAGGTGCAGGGCAGATCGTTCACAAAAGATTATTCAAACAAGCTAGGTGCTGTGATCAGGATGTTGTTCGTCCAGCAGTTCTGGCTGACCGTTGTATTCACGGCCTCTGTACTCCCATCGATCGGCGACATCATGGCGCAAGGTTTCTTTCACAAATGGACATTTAGAAGTCCTTGTTTGATAGTGTTGCCAATGATGGTCAAAGCCTTCGTTTCAAACCTTGCGATCTTCTTTTCGGGAGCCCTCAACAAAAATATATCTGGCAGCTTTACGACCGGGGCGTCCTACTTGATGGAATGTGGTCTCGGCTTGGCAGTGCTCTCGGTATCCAGAGCATGTATGATTGCTTCACTTGTGAGCGTGCTGGCATTAATCGCCATCAATTACTGGGTGGTCGAGACATCCATGCGCGATTCCGAACGCAAGGTGGTAGAAGCAATTCGCGGGGCTTGCAGTGGACGACCATCAGCACCGACCAGTACAAGGGAACCAGCATCATCAGTCACGAGCCCAGGACCAGTACCCACGAAACCAACACCAGACACGGTCACCAGCACCATCGATGGCAGCGAGAGTAGAATCAACGTTTCTTGTTGATGATACTAACATCCGCACTGGCAGGGGGTGCAATCAGTTTGTATTGCATTTTGGAGCAGGCAGGCGCTCATGTCTGCACTCCTGCCGCACAGATCGGATTCGCCAGAGGTCTCCGGAGAGTTCCCGTAATCTTCACGAGGCTTGACGGCCGGTTCCGCCGATTCTACATGGGTGGATCGGGAGGGAGGCCCCAGGAAGGCCGCGGACTCTCAGAGCTGTTTCGACGCCCAGGGGAGCGGCAGCTGGTCTCGTGAGATGCGGATCGGGGGTGGTCAGGGTGCACCCGACGGCGGGCTCCCACAAGATCCCGGGCTGCGACTCGGCGCCGTCATTGGCCTTGCCGTCGTCATGGTCATCGTCGCCACCAGCATGGCTGCCATCATCATCGTGTCCGCCGCGGGGGCGCCCTGGAAGGGCAGGGGGAGTGGTGGTGGAGAATGAGACAGCGGCGATGGCAGCGCCTTTCGGCGGCGAGCGAGGGGGGCGGCGAGCAGGAGAAGACCATGCCAAAAGGCGGCGGGGCCTCTCAGGAGCCCTCTGGCCTTCTGAGGAGTGTCTCCAGGGAAGGCTTACACCACTCCTCAGAAGGCGGGCGGACTTCCGAGCCTTCTGAGAAGGCCCGCCTCCTCCCACTTCACCCCCAGGCTGGCCGCAAAGCCGTGCCCCTCGGCAGGGTTCCTCGCCAGCCTCCTCTGGGCCACGCGCCAACTGCAGTCTGGGCACTTCGTGCCGCCAGCCCGCGTTCTGGCAGCCGGTAGCCCCAGGCTGGAGGAATGTGAGGAACATCGCCGCTCATCATCAAGCAGTGGCGAAGCGTCCTGGCGTGCCTAAAGGCCTACCAAACAATGTTCTAAGAACTGCTTGTGATGTCCACGAAATGTTCTTAGAACATGTCTGGCTGGGACTGTCTTGTTTTAACACATAGGGCCTATGTTCTAAGAACATTGTTTTTGTGGTTCGAACATTTTGGGGTTCTAAGAACATTTCGTGGTAGGTCTGTAGAAATGCCAGGACGGTCGGTCCCTGCTCAACATCAGAGGCGATGTATAATCCAGCGAATCCGTCGTAATTCTTCGACGCTCGTCTGGATAGCGTAGGTTATGCTTGCACGACCTATTCTCGCGTCCTAGCTCACGTTTTGGAACCAGCCGCACACGTGGCGGTTGGGTTGTGAGGCCGTCTTTTTTCCAGGAGGTGTTGGCTGTTGGCCAGGCTTCCCGATTACAATGTCGCCTTGCGGTCCAGCTTCTGGATTGCATGTTAGATGTGAAGGCTTCACACGTTCAGAATTTCAAGTGGTGCTCGCATGTCGACGCGCAACAGGAAGTGAGGACACGCCCATGGACCGCTTCTTCCGTACACGTCCCTCTTTCCCATTGCTTTTGGTTTCAGAATTCGTTTTCGGGTGGATGACAAGCATCAGCCCTACGTCCGACGCCATTCCATGTTTGGGCTGGTCAAGCGAGACAGCTGGTCCTAGCAGAGCCGCCGCTGTGAGACCGACGGTTTTGTCGGTCGGGCAGGCTTGCGGGGCCAGCTGTCGCTCAATTGTTTGTTCCGCATAGTGCCCCTCTTCGGGGAGTTGCTAAATACAGGTACAATCCCTCAATGACCTGACCAAGCAAACAGTTTCAACCCTTCATATATGAGAAACAAGACATCACATCTTACGTAATCGTTTCGCTCATTCCGCCGGCCCATTTCGCATCACGGTGGCTGCATGGTGTTTGGTGGTGTGTTCGTACCCATGGGGAACGGTGGGGCAGGCAGGACTGTCCTCGAGGAGAGCTTCGGAGATGTGGCTCGCACCCTGTCGAAGAGAGCCGATAGACTGCCCCAGAGGGCGACAAGATGTCTCAAGAGAGCTCCAGCAGAGCTTCGAGACGTACCTGGGTTGTGGGTCAGAGGTCTCATGAATGCTTCCTGGGGTCTCTTCGGATGGCTCTCGGGAGCCTCTGGGGAGTTTCTTGGGGGCTTCTTGGGGGCCTCTTGGGGCTTTCTGGGAGCCTGTTTGGGGTTTTGGGAGCCTCTTTTCGGGCCTCTTGGGAGCCTCTTAGGGCCTCTTGGGGGGGGCTTCCTGGGCGCCTCTTGAGGCCGAGAGCTCGAGATATATGTTCGGGTTCCCTCTCTGGGCCCCCTCTTGGCGCCATCCTGGGGCCGTCTTCGCGGCCTCCTTGGCTGTCTTAGGGCCATTTTGGGTCGTTTGGGGGCCATCTTGGAAGCTGTTTGTGCCGTGTTGGAGCGATCTTGGGGCCTCTTGAGCCGTCCAGGGCGGTCCGCAGCTCGAAAAGGCGGTACCGCTCAAAGCGTCCGAAAACCTCCGCATAATCAATGATTTTGGCGTCTTCGGGGGCTCTCGAAGTCCTCTTGGATCCCTCGTGGAGCTTCTTGGGCCGTCTTGGGACCGAGGTGGTCCTACTCTGTAAGAATGTTTTGTTGAAGGCAGATCCGCCTTCAAAAAGTCATGTTTTCAAGAAATACGTTCTTTGGAAGCAGGGCTGCCTTCAAGACACTTTTTTTGAAGCCAGAGCTGCCTTCAACAAAAAAACGTTCTCACAGAGTACGGTAGGTTCGTATCGTGTCGACCGGCGGCGACCCCGCCAGCGGCGTTCAACTTTGAACGCCGCGGGCGACCCAGAATCGTTCGATGTGGAACGATTTGGACGTTTTCGGAAACGGCCGATCGTTCACGGTTGAACGATCCCCGCGGTGTCAAAAGCCAACGCCGAAGTCGGCACGACACGAACCTGTCGTAGTCCATCTTTCAGGATGGGAAAAACACACAGACACAATTAATCGTCGATCCCCAGGAAAATATCCGAAAATATGGGAAGTGGGGGGAAGACAAAAACCCAGAAAATATGGGGAAATATGGGGATTGTTTTATTTGTGTGTATTTATTTGTGTGTCCCAGGGCCCCTTCAATCTTGGAGTGCTCTCGCCCCGAGGCCGCGGGGCGCGCCACCCTCGTGGCGCCGCACTGGGGCGCCCGCGGGCCCCCCTCAGGCCGCGCCCAGGAGCTCCGGCATCTCTGGCCCGACCCTGCCGGAGCCTTGCCGAGGAGGAGGAGGAGGAGGAGGAGGAGGAGGAGGAGGAGGAGGAGGAGGAGGAGGAGGAGGAGGAGGAGGAGGAGGGGGAGGGGGAGGGGAGGAGGAGGAGGAGGGGGGGGGGGAGGAGGAGGAGGAGGAGGAGGAGGAGGAGGAGGACGAGGAGGAGGAGGAGGAGGCGGAGGAGGAGGGGAGGAGGAGGAGGAGGAGGAGAGGAGGAGGAGGAGGACGGGAGGAGGAGGAGGGGGAGGAGGAGGAGGAAGAGGAGGGGGAGGAGGAGGAGCCCGCTCAGAAGCTCCCCCCGGGCGCTTCCGAGCGGGACCTTGCCGGGGTGTTTTGCGCCGCTACGCGCGCGAACCAACGAAACACCCTTGAATGCGCACCGGAGGTTTTAGCAAGCCTCTGGCCCGTTGGGCCGGCGAAAATCGCACACGGTAATCTCATAGAGTGGGCGCCGCCCATTGAGAGCATCGTTTCAGCTGGCCAGTCGGGCGCGCTGGTCTATTCGAGCGCCAGTGTTCTTTTCCGGAGCCAATCTCAGCAGCCACTAGGAGGGCAAGGTTGGTGTTCGACCCGATCTGGCAGGCTTCGTAATGAGCAATCCTTGTCTTGCGGCAAGGATCGCGCCTGCCCCGTGCGCACACTCGTCCGCGCCAGCCCACGGTCTCGTCCAATGAAGTGGGGCAATTTCGTGCATCATAGCCAGGACCCAGGCTGAAGGAAACCAGCTGGCGATAGATCCCGAAAGTAAGGTGTCACGATTGCGCACGCGCGCGTGGGCGTACTGGATTGGTTGGATTATTGGCGGTCGTCTCCTGGACAAGTTCACGCGCGTCCTGCTCCGTCCTCGCCGTCGCCGCCTCGTCGCCGCCCGTCGTCTGGGCCTGTCCGTCGGTCTGGCGGCTCCGTGGTCGTTGAACCCCCCCGTCTCTGCCTCGTCGCCGCCCGTCGTCTGGACCTGTCCGTTGGTGTGACAGCTCCGTCGTCGCCGTCGCCGCCTCGTCGCCGCCCGTCGTTTGGGCCTGTCCGTCGCTCTGGCGACTCCGTGGTCGCTGGTACAGCCCCGTCGCCGCCACATATACTCGCCGCCACAAAGAGAATAGACTCCACCCCTCTCCCGAGGCCGTACTTATCGGCCCTCCCTGGGGATGTGCAGTTTACATACGATTCTGCCCCATCGTCCGTCCTAAGTATGAGTTCTTACTATCCAGCCCAGCCAGCATCGGCCTTGCCCGATCATGCTTTGCAACAAATAGTATGCGCGCGCATTCGGTGATCAAAAATCAGCAGCTATCAAGAATAGCCTGTAAATCAAATGGCTAATTGCACACGCGCGCGTCGTCTCGCGCGTATGCCGAAATCCTTTGAAACAACTTGGTTTCGTAAGGAATTCAAAATCGAGCTTCCAAAAAAACATAAAAAAAGACACATGGTTTCGCAACACGGATGTGCAAACAGAAACTTGCGCGCGTTCTTTCGAATTCAAGAAACCCACGGGTTTCTCATCATTTTCCGAACATGCTTCCAAACGGGTTTCGCGCGCGCATTTCGAAATCGTTCGAACGCTCTTGCGCGCGTGCCGTCACGAGAATCCCTTGCAAGAGATGTGACGGAGTGCACGCGCGCGCGTCGTCGCGCGCTTGCGGAAATCTATCAATATCCAATTGCTAACGATTTTAAGCCCAGTGTCCAAAACATCACATATATATTCTATTACAACAAAAATACTTGTTCGCAACAGTTGTCAAAAAAAAAGCGTGCGCTCGCGCTCTTGCAAATTCTTAAGACACCCATGGGTTGTTTCTAGAGTTGCATTGAATTCTGCCAAACGGGCCTCTGGCGCCGCATGCTGCAATCATTCGCACGCCCTTGCGCGCGTGCTGGGGGGGCACGATCCGTGTCAGATACTACCATGCGGGCCACTCTCGCGCGTCGGCCGCGCGCGCAAGTCGAATTTTTCCCTAACCGTCATCACCGACGCGAAGGCGCCGTCATCGACGTCGGCGCGATCAGCATCTGCATCCGCACAGGCCGTGCCGTCGTCGTTGTCAGCATCGCCACCAGCATCGCTACCGTCATAATCGTGTCTACCATTGTCGACTCTGCCATGGTACCGCTCCCGCCCAAGTCGCCGACTCGCAGTGAAGTGCCCGTTGGGATGTGCCCAGCGGTCAGCGCCACCGCTGCCGCGTCTGTCGCGCAAAACTAACTGGCCGGTGCGCGCGCGTGCTTGGGTTGGCGCCGCCGCAGAGATGCACCAGCCAACGCCACGCACTCATCGCAATCGCCGCCGCATGGGTTTTGCAAGCCAAGTTGCGAGTGGGTGGGAGTGGTGTTTGCAAGAGCATGGCAGGTGGTCAAGCGCGGTGCATGGTTGTCAATTCTCCTTTCTAACAAGAGAATAAACTCTACCCCCCCCTGGCGTAATCGGTCCCCTTTTCGGGCATGTAAATCATATACGATTTCTGACCACATGCCCATCCTAAATATGAATTTGCATTATCCCAGGGGGGCCGGAATCGGCCCCCCTGAGGTTCCCTTGTAAAAAACCATTTGCGTGGACATTTGGTGTTCTAACATAACAATTATTAACGAATCTTTGCTGCAAAACTAAAACGAAGTGCACACGCGCGCGCCGTCGCGCGCGCATGCCGCAATCCTTCCAAAACCGTCGGTGTCGGAAAGATTCCGTAATCGAGTTTCCAAAAATACATACAGAAACATTAGGTTTCGCAACATTGATTTGCTAAAAATGCTTACGCGCGAGCTCTTGCGAAATCTTCAGAGAACCATAGGTTTTTCAATATTTTCACAAAGTGCTACAAAACGGGCTTCACGCGCGCTCATGTCGAAATCTGTCGAACGCCTTTGCGCGTGTGCCGTCGCGAGAATCCTCTGCAAAAGACAGGATGAAGTGCAGACGCGCGCGTCGTCGCGCGCGTATGCCGAAATCCTTCAACACCCATCGGCTTCGGAAGGATTTCAACATCGTGTGTCCAAAAACCTACAAAAACACAAGGTTTCGCAACACGGATGTTCAACAAAAGCGTGCGCGCGCGCTCTTGCGTCGTCGTCGTCGTCGTCGTCGTCCTCCCTCCTCCCGCGTCGTCGTCGTCGTCACCTACGTCGTCCTCTGTCTTTCCTCGTGTTCGTCGTCGTCGTCCTTGTTGGCGTCGTAGTCGTTTTCGTCGTCGTTGTCGATGTGGTCGTCCTTACTCCTCCTCCCTCGTCGTCGTCGTCCGTCGTCGGCGTCTCGTCGTCGTCCCTCCTATTTCGTCGCCGTCGTCGTCGTCGTCGTCGCCGCCGCCGTCGTCGTCGTCTTCCCTCCTCCCTCGTCGTTGTCGTCGTCGTCGTCGCCGTCCTTCCTCCTTCTTCGTCGTTCGCGTCGTCGCCGTCCTGTCTCCTCCTTCGTCGTGATCGTTGTTGTCGTCGTTGTCGCTGTCGTCGTCCTCCCTCCTCCCTCGTCATCGTTTTCGTTGGCGACGGCGTCGTCGTCTTCGTCGTCGTCGTCGGCGTCGGCATTGTCGTCGTGTTCGTCGACGTCTTCGTCGGCGTCGTCGTCGCCGCCGTCGTCGTCGTCGGCGTCGTTGACTTCGTCGTCGTCGTCGGTGTCGTCGTTGTCGTCGTCGGCGTCGTCGTCGTCGTTGTCATCGTCGTCGTCGGCGTCGGCGGCGTCGTCGTCGTCGTCGTCGGTGTCGTCGTCGTCGTCGTCGTTGTCGGCGTCGTCGAAGTCGTAGGAAACGTCGTCGGGGTCGTCGTAGTCGTCGTCGGCGTCGTCGTCGTCGTCGTTGTCGCTGTCGTCGTCGGCGTCGCTGTCGTTGCCAAGTGCCATTTGGTACCCACCGTCACGGTCTCAAGAGATTTTGCAAACCAAGTTGCGGGTGGGTGGGTGGGATGTTTGCGCGAGCAGTAGAGTGGACATCTCATTGCGAACAGAAATTAATTCTGTTTTCTAAAAAAAGAATGGACTTTCCCCCCCCCCCGGCGTTATCGCCCCCCTTATTCCGGGTATGTAAATCATATAAGATTCTGACCACATGTCCATCCTAAATATGAATTTGCACTATCCCAGGGGGGCCGGTATCGACTCCCCTGAGGTGCCCTTGTAAAAGAACAATACGCGGGGACATCTTTTGTTTAACATAACACTTTTGTATGAATCCCTTGCAAACAATGGGACGAAGTGCGCACGCGCGCGCCGTCGCGCGCCCATGCCGGAATCCTCCAAAAACCTTCGGTGCCGGAAAGAGTTCGCAATCGAGTTCCCAAGAAACATATAAAATCACAAGGTATCGAAACACTGATTTGCTAAAAATGCTTACACGCGAGCTCTTGCGAAATCTTCAGAGAACCATCGGTTTTTCAAGATTTTCACAAAATGCTATCAAATGGGCTGCGCGCGCGCATGTCGAAAGCTGTCGAACGCCTTTGCGCGTGTGCCGTCGCTGGAATCCTCTGCAAAAAATTGGACGAAGTGCTGACGCGCGCGTCGTCGCGCGCGTATGCCGAAATCCTTCAACACCCATCGGCTTCGGAAGGATTTCAACATCGTGTGTCCAAAAAACCTACAAAAACACAAGGTTTCGCAACACGGATGTTCAACAAAAGCGTGCGCGCGCGCTCTTGTGTTGACGTCGTCGTCGTCGTCGCCGTCCTCCCTCCTCCCGCGTCGTCGTCGTCGTCGTCGTCGCCTACGTCGTCCTCTGTCTTTCCTCGTGTTCGTCGTCGTCGTCTTTGGCGTCGTAGTTGTTTCCGTCGTCGTTGTCGCCGTGGTCGTCCTTCCTCCTCCTCCCTCGTCGTCGTCGTCGTCCGTCGTCAGCGTCTCGTCGTCGTCCCTCCTATTTCGTCGCCGTCGTCGTCGTCGTCGCCGTCGTCGTCTTCCTTCCTCGTCGTCGTCGTCGTCGTCGTCGTCTTCCTTCCGTCCTATTTCGTCGTCGTCGTCGTCGCCTCGTCGTTGTCGTCAGCGGCGTCACCGTCCTTCCTCCTTCTTCGTCGTTCGCGTCGTCGCCGTCCTCCCTCCTCCCTTGTCGTTGTCGTCGTTGTCGTCGTTGTCGCTGTCGTTGTCCTCCCTCCTCCCTCATCGTCGTCTTCGTTGGCGACGTCGTCGTCGTCGTCGTCGTCGGCGTCGGCGTCGTCGTCTTCGTCGTCGTCGACGTCGGCGTCGTCGTCGTCGCCGCCGTCGTCGTCGTCGTCGTCGGCGTCGGCGTCGGTGACGTCGTCGTCTTCGTCGTCGTCGGTGTCGTCGTTGTCGTCGTCGTCGGCGTCGTCATCGTCGTCGTTGTTATCTTCGTCGTCGGCGTCGTCGTCGTCGTCGTCGTCGTTGTTGGCGTCGTCGAAGTCATAGGAGACGTCGTCATCGTCGTCGTAGTCGTTGTCGGCGGCGTCGTCGTCGTTGTCGCTGTCGTCGTCGGCGTCTCTGTCGCTGCCAAGTGCCATTTGGTACCCACCGTCGCGGTCTGAAGAGATTTTGCAAACCAAGTTGCGGGTGGGTGGGTGGAATGATTGCGCGAGCAGTCGGGTTGACAATTTCAAGTTCGGCAAGTGGATTGCACCGCGTAGATTGCACCACGTAGGTTGCACCACATAGATCGCAGTACAACGGTTTTCTTTTCTAACGAGGAATTCGGGTCCCCCCCCTTTGGGATTATCCGTTCCCCTTGAGGATGCGCAATTTCCCCATGGTTGTGCCCCGTCGTTCGTTATAAACATGAGCTCCCACCATCCCAGTTAGGCCGGATTTCAAATACTACTCAACGCGCGCACGGGTTTATCCCAAAGCATCCATGTGCAAGAAATGGTTGCAACAAATGGAACGAAGTGTGCACGCGCGCGTCGTCGCGCGCATGCCGGACCTTTCACAAACCGTAGTCTTTGCGATTTCAAATTCAAGGGCCCCGACAACATATACAACGCATGTTATTGCACAGGATACTTCAAACAATGCGCTCACGCCTGTGCGATTTTTCACGAAACCATTCGTCATTCAACATTGTCGTCAAATTCGACCAAGGAGGTTTCCCACGCGCACATGTCGAATACAGTCGCGCGCCCTTGCGCGCTTGCTGGGGGACGCGACTTCCATCAAATGGTACCATGCGGGCCGCTCGCGCCCATCGACCGCACGCGCATGACGAAATCCTTCCAACACATTCGCCACGGACACGTGGACACCATCATCGCCATCAGCGTGATGAGCATCAGCGCCATCATTGGCCGCGCCGTCGTCCTTGTCAGCATCGCAACCAGCATCGCTGCTATCAGCATCGTGTCTGCCAGTGCCGACGTCGCCGTGATGCAAGTGCCCGCCCGCGTCATCGAATCGCGCTGAAGTGCCCGCGCGCCAGCGTTTCTGCGAGACGCGCTGGGAAGTCCCTAGTGGTCACCGCCACCGCGGGTTCGTCGGCCGCGCCAGACGAGTTGGCTGCTCTTCGCGCGAGCTTGCGCGCTAGCACGACCGCAGGACGCGCCAGCCAGCGCCATGCATCCTGCAATTGTTGCTGGATGGATTTTGCAAATCAAGCTGCGGGCGGGTGGGTGGGATGAGTGCGCGAATAGCGGGTTTTACAATTCCAAGTTCGCGTACATTTTCTTTTCTGAAGAGAAAATACACTCTACCCCCCCCCCCGAGTTATCGCTTCCCCCTGGGATAGTATGATTTCATATTTTTTCTGCACACTCGTCCATCCGAAATATGAAATCATACCATCCCGGCCAGGCCGGGTTCCCCCCCTGAGGTTCCCTTGTAAAAAATACTACGCGGTGACATTTTTGGTTCGAACACAATGTTTTGCACGAGTCCCTTGCAAAAAACGGGACGAAGTGCACACGCGCGCGTCGTCGCGCGCATGCCGAAATCCTTCAAAAACCTTCGGTGCCGGAAGGATTTCGCAATCGAGTTCCCCAAAAACGTACAACAAACACATGGTTTCGCAACACTGATTTGCTAAAGAAACTTCCGCGCGAGCTCTTGCGAAATCTTAAGAAAACCATAGGTTTTCAAGATTTTCACAAAATGCTACCAATCGGGCTTCGCGCGCGCGCATGTCGAAATCTGTCGAACGCCCTTGCGCGTGTGCCGTCGCGAGAATCCTCTGCAAAAAATTGGACGAAGTGCAAACGCGCGCTCGTCGCGGGCGTATGCCGAAAACCTTCAAAACCCATCGGTTTCGGAAGGATTTCAAAATCGTGCGTCCAACAAAACACCTACAAAAACACAAGGTTTCGCAACACGGATTTTCAACAAAAGCGTGCGCGCGCGCTCTTGCGTCGTCGTCGTCGTCGTCGTCGCCGTCCTCCCTCCTCCCGCGTCGTCGTCGTCGCCTACGTCGTCCTCTGTCTTTCCTCGTGTTCGTCGTCGTCGTCCTCTTTGGCGTCGTGGTCGTTTCCGTCGTCGTTGTCGCTGTGGTCGTCCTTCTTCCTCCTCCCACGTCGTCGTCGTCGTCCGTCGTCGGCGTCTCGTCGTCGTCCCTCCTATTTCGTCGCCGTCGTCGTCGTCGTTTTCGTCGTCGTCTTCCCTCCTCCATCGTCGTTGTCGTCGTCGGCGTCGCCGTCCTTCCTCCTTCGTCGTCGTTCGCGTCGTCGCCGTCCTCCCTCCTCCCTCGTCGTTGTCGTCGTTGTCGCCGACGTCGTCCTTCCTCCTCCCTCGTCGTCGCCTTCGTTGGCGTCGTCGTCGTCGTCTTCGTCGGCGTCGTTGTCGTCGTCGAAGTCGTCGGAGACGTCGTCGGTGTCGTCCTAGTCGTTGTCGTCGGTGTCGTCGTAGTCGGTCTTAAGAGGTTTTGCAAACCAAGTTGTGGGTGGGTGGGTGGGATGTTTGTGCGAGCAGTGGAGATGACGACTTCAAGTTCAGCAGTGTGAATTGCACCACATAGATTGTTCAACCAATATTGCATAGCATCGATTACGCCGCATGTATGGCACATCGTAGGTCTGTACTGCGTAGATCACGTCACAGAGAATACACCACATATCCGTAAGGGCTTCGCCCCATGCCGCCGGCCCCCTGACTCGGATGATGGGAGATGCAAAAGCTAAATCATGAGGTGTGGGCGCCGCCGTGAAGCAGTGTCGGGACCTGTGGGTTTTTCGACCCTGAGCCCGCCGATTTGCGTGAGGGGTGCCACCGAATTTCAAGAATGTGGCACATCCCCTATCTTTTGGGACCCTGACCCCGCCGATCTGTGTGAGGGGTGCCACCGAATTTCAGAAATGTGGCAAATCCAATTTGTTTTTGGACCCTGACCCCGCCGATCTGCGTGAGGAGTGCCACCGATTTTCAGAAATGTAGCAAAACCCAATGTGTTTGGTTACCCTGACCCTGCTGATTTGCGTGAGGGGTGCCACCGAATTTCAGAAATGTGGCGCATCCCCTATGTTTTGGGACCCTGACCCCGCTGATCTGTGTTAGGGGTGCCACCGAATTTCAGAAATGTAGCAAATCCAAAGTGTTTTTTGACCCTGACCCCGCCGATCTGCGTGAGGGGTGCCACTGAAGTTCAAAAATGTGGCACATTCCTTGTGTTTTTGGACCCTGACCCTGCGGATCTGCGCGAGGGGTGTCAATTTTTACCCCCCGCCCGAAATTCTGAGAATCCTCCCGGGGCGTGGTAGTTCTGCTGGTTTGGGCTCCCCCCCTCGCGCGTTCGTCAACAAGGAACAGTAAGCAGCAAGAAGCAGAACTGTAACAGTTGAAACTGGAAGCTGCAACTGGTACAGGGAGCAGCACATTCCCGGCCTACAGCCTGGTGGCCCCGCAAGGGGGCCGGCGGATTATGCTTGCATAATGGAGGTTTCTTTGCATCAGTTTGGGAACTGGAGCGATTCATCATCGTTTGTGGTTCCTGTATACAGAACAGAGACAGCGCCACGTATATTGCAGTACACGCGTCACACCATATCTATCTATCTATATATAAAACAATAATCTCTACATAGCTTGCAACACATTGATCGCATCATGTATACATACATATGTTTGACAGCATCGGCCGCACAACATAGATGGCACCACATAGGTTGCACCACATGTGTTGGCCCACATCGACAGCACAACGTGCAGCTCCTCTAAATGTAATGTCGTGCCATTCCAATTGAAACACATCGACCCCTTTTTCACCGGGCGCGTGTTGGATTGGGCGGGGGGTGCGATCCATGTCAAATTATGCCGTGCGGGCCACTCTGGTCCATCGGTTGCTTGCGCATTGCCGTCTTCGCAACCAACATCGCGACTAAAATCATCGTGTCTGCCGTTGCCGGCATGATGCAAGCAGCGGGAGCCCAACCGCGACGACAGCTACAGGGTCCGATGACCCAATCGGTCTACGGACATGAAGCGCGGGCCCCATAGGAAGGGGGACCCCCACCTGAAGTTTCCTCGCGGTCCACTCACTGACGAGGCTCCCGCTCGAGACCCCCTCCTGATACAGGCAGCCTGAGCCAACAAGTGGCGACAGCTAGAGGATTCGGATGACCCGCTAGGATTACTAACATGAAGCGTGGGCGCAATAGGGAGGGGCCTCCGACTGAGATCTCTCCGCGTTGCACTCACTGACGAGGCTTCCGGTCGAGCCGCCGCAGATTTCCTCGCCTATTCATTGATTGACGGGGCTCCCGCTCGAGGTCTCTTCCAAGCATCAGGAGCGAAGCCGTGACACTTGGTACTCGGTGTGGATGATCCGTTCGGATTGGTAACATGAAGTGCAGGCGCAACAGGGAGGGTCTCCCACCTGAGATGTCCTCGAGATTCGCTTACCGACGAGGCGTCCGCTCGAGCCCGCCGAAGACATTCCCGCGATTCACGCACAGACGGGGCTCCCGCTCGAGGCCGCCGTAGACTTTGCCGCGATCGACTCGCTTACGGGGCTCCCGCTCGAGACGTCCTCACTCAAGCATCCAGAGCCCAATAGTGGCGATAGATACAAGACTTGGGTGACCCGCGCGGATTGCTAACATGAAATGCGGACGCAATCGGCAGGGGCTCCCGCCTGAGATATCCCCGCGATCCACTCACATAGGAGACGTCCGCTCGAGCTCGCCACAGACTTCCCCGCGATTCACTCTCAGACGGGGTTCCCGCTCCAGCCCGCCGCAGGCTTCCCCGCGATCCACTTATTGACGAGGCTCCCGCCCGAGGCCTCCTCCTGACTCGAGCATCAGGGGCCCTCATGTATGACCCGGTCGGAACACTCATATGAAGTGCGGGCGTACTAGGTAGAGGCACCCGCCTGAGTTTGCCTGGCGATGCACTCACAGACGAGGCTTCCTCTCGAACCCGTCGCAGACTTCCCCGCGATCCGCTCATTGACGAGGCTCCGGCTCGAGGCCTCCTCCTGACCCAGGCAGGCACCAGAAGCCCAAGCGTGACGACCGCTACACGGTTTGGACTACCCGCTCAGATCATTCACATGAAGTACGGGATCAATGGGGTGGCGTTCCCGCTTGCGATTTCTTCGCCATTCACCCATTGACGTGGCTCCCGCTCGAGACGTCCAGATGAACATATATATGTGTATATATAAACCTATACTTACACATGCACACATACAATCTATGTATGCATATGTTCGTATGTGATGGCAACCACGATATTGATGATGGTGATGATGATGATCATGGTGATTGCGATGGTGCTGGTTGTGGTGATGGTGATTCTTATGATGAGCATGCTGATGAGGATGGTACTGGGTTGGAAACAGATGATGAGGAAGATGCGGATGGTGACGAGTGTGATGACTAGGAGGATGACACTGAAGATGATGGTGATTATGCTGATCATGATGATGATGGTGGTGGTTCTGATGATGGTGATGGTGTGTGATGGAGATGAACCTCATGATGATGATGGTGATGGTGATGGTGATGGTGGTGGTAATCATGCTGATAATAATGATGCAGCGGCTGCTGCTGCTGATGATGATGGTGAACATCTAATGGCCTCCAGCCCATCCTGCCACTGTGCCTGGGTTGTGGGTATGAAGCATATTGGATCTTCTGTGGGATCTTGTTGGAGGCCTCTCGAGGGCCTCTTGGAGGCAGTTTGGACGCCTCGTGGGGGCTTTGGGGGACACTGGGACCTCTTCAAGGCGTCTTGTGGCCTCTTGGGGGCCCCTCTCTTGTGGCGGAATGCTCCGATTTTTTGTTTCGAGTTCCCTCTTTTGTGCCCTTCTGGGGCCGTCTTGGGGTCCTCGTGGGCCGTTTTTGGCACCTCTTGGGCCGTCTTGGGGCCCTCTTGAGCCGTTCCGTTTGGGGGTGGTCTTCGGGGCGTCTTGGGCCGTCTTGGGGCGGTCGTGGGGTCTCTTGGGCCATCTGGGAGCGTCGGGAAGCCGAAAAGATGAGAACGCCAAAATCCTTCGGCCTCTCTGGGCCCTCCTGGGAGGCCTCTTGGAGGCCTCTTTGGGCGTCTTGAAGGCCTCTTGGCTCGTCTTGGGGCCCTCGTGGGCCCGATACATTCATGCGACAACACTTCAGGGAACACGGGGGGCACGCGTGAAACCCCAGGGGGCACGCGGTAAGCCCCAGGAGATTTGCGAATCTGGGGTCCTGGCATTTTCAATATTCCTCAGGAGTGATGTTTGAGGCGTAGAGGATTGGGCCCAGGACATGTTGTCACGCCCACCCCGTGCCCAGCTGCACGGTGGCGGATGAGGATTGTTGTTAGTGGTGAGGATGATGAGGATGTTGATGATTGTGATGGTGATGGTGATGGTGATGGTGGTGGTGACGAGGATGGTGATGGTGGTCATTATGATGGTGATACCAGTGATCGTGATGATGATGTGGGGGGTGTTCCGGTTCCTGCGCGGGAGCCAGCGGCCAAGGGGTAGGGTGTCAGGTGTACCGCAAGTGCACCTGGTTTGTCCATATCACCTCTGTCCTCCCCCAGCCTCCCCCAGCCTCCTCCCCCTCATCATCCTCCGTCTGCCCTCAAGTGCGATCCCCTGTCTCCATCATAAGAGGGGCCAAGAGGTGGAGGAGGACGAGCATGACGGGGAAGGGAAGAAGGGGGGTAGAAGGGCATTCGGATGATCAAAATGACTATAGAAGGTTTTCTGGATTATGGGACCGTAGTGGCGGTGGGAGGAAGAGAGGGAGGGAGGGAGGGAGAGGGAGGCTGAAGAGCGGAAGAGGGGGAGATCAGGGATGACGATCCCTTGATCCCTCCTTCTGCCCTCCTTCCCTTTCGTGTTCTTTCTCCTCCTCGCTCATCGTTTCTCTTTCTCTTTCTGTCCCCTCCCCTTTGAACCCTCCAACCAGCAGTATGAGAAGGATGAGGAGGCAGCGGCAGCAGTAGCAGCAGGAGGAGAGCGAGGTAGAGGAAGAGGAGGAGGAGGAGGAGGAGGAGGAGGAGGAGGAGGAGTCGAAGGATGAGAACGAAGAGAAGGAGGAGCACAGTAGACGGAGGATGAGTGCGTGGGAGGAGGTGGAGGAGAAGGAGGAGGAGAAGAGTGTGGAGCAGTGTGCAGGCAATGGAGCAGCAGACGGTGAGCGTGGCGAAGGCCGGCATCGCGCGCCTCTTAATTGGCCTTTGGACCGCCAGCTGATATGATCCAGGGCGCCGTTCGCCCTCGGATTTGATCTCGGTGGCGAGCTCTGGGGGGACGTGAGAGGGGGCAAACCTTCTCAGAAGGCGGCGGGGCTTCTCAGAAGTCCTCGCGCCTTCTGAGAATCCGTGTGACCTTTCTCTGGAACCACAGATGGCTTCTGAGAAGGTGCAAGGGCTTCTGAGAAGCTCCCTCGTCTTGGCCTGCCCTCTCACTTCCCCCCCTAGGTTCGCCGCCGTTGTTCGGATCGCTTGCAAGTTATCGCCCTCAATCTCTGAGTCTCCCCGAAAGTTTTCCGTGCCGGAAGCCAATCGATTCGGACATGCGCACCCCAGAAGGTCAGGATCACAGCGTTGTGGGCTGGCCCGACGCACACCTGTGCAGGATTGACGCCCCCCCCAGGAGTAGGTCCCCCAGTACGGCCCAAACCAAATCGACGGCACCATTCGGCCATTCGAACAATTTGGGGATCGCGGTCGCCATACCTCTTGTTGAAGGCCGTGGCCAAAGGTGCCTTGTGCCCACCGTCACGTCGGAATTCTGATCCTCCGATTGCCCACCCAGCTGCCGAAAGGGCCCGTATCCTTTTTTGCTCAAGGCCCTTCTCCAGGGCCGATGCCCTCCAAGCTGGGGGCTTGGCATAAGCATATCGCACTGAACCTTGAATTATTTCGTGTGCGTAAGGTTTACTCGCAGCCAACACGATACCCCATGTTGCCGTGATGTGTTTTGCGCTCCTACGTCATCACCGGTTGTGGCCTCCGGAGCGCGACATCGTTGTAATTTACCACGGGCTGTGGCGGCGGAAGCGTGATTGTGTCCAAATTTTCACGGGTGTGCGGCCTCGATAACACGAATCTGTACAAGTTTACGTGTGCGCAAATAACGTATGATCTCTTGGTTCGGGTGTAGGCAATAAGCCTTGTTCGGGCTCCCCCTCCCTCGCGCGGTTCTCACTCACTACAACTTACGAAATAGAGCATTGAACATCCAGAATATCATGTCTTATGTCCTGTGTTTCACAGCCCCGTTCCATTGCGCTCTCCCGTCTGCGCTCCTGCCTTCTCGGTACAGCTTTGTGCCCAGGCCGACCTCACCCTGCGGGACCCCGGGGTGAGAGTCGGAGGAGTTGGGCGGTCCGCGGGAGCGCGGCAGCAACCCCTCGGGGCTGCGCCTCACGCTCTCCATCGAAGGAGCTCCGCCGCCCGCCTCTGACATGGAGCTGCGCGGAGCCGCTTGAGCTGGTGGATGACGGCTGCCACGGGCGGCGCAGTGGGCGGCGTCGCCGCGTTGACCGCGGGGGCCGCGGCCGCGCTCTCAGCCCCTCCCAAACCAAAGGCACAGGCGAAGGCCAAGGAATGCGCAGCGCCAGGCAAGGCGGCAGCCGTGCCGCCCGCCGCCGTGGCGCCCGGGTTGTCGTTTGCAGCCCCCGCCGCCAGCCCTGCTGCAGCAGGATGCGGCGCTCGCGGCAGAGGCGGCGCCCGAGGCGGAGGCCGCGGACGGTTAGGAACCCGGCCACCCGCCGCGGCCGCAGGCCCCGTCGCCGTTGCCATCGCCGCTGGAGGGGCGATGGGCGCGCTGGGAGCTGCCGCCGTGCCCGTCGCAGGGCGAGGCGCTGGAGCGCCCGCGCCGCTGGCTGCCACCGCGCCGCCCCCGCTGCAGGCACCTGCAGTGGCTGCTGGACCCGTGGTTGGCTGTGTTGGAACAGCCGCTGGGCTGGTGCCGCCACCCCCCCCCTTGGAGAGCGCGCGCTGGCCGTGGTTGGCTCGGGCGGAACCGCCGCAAGGTTCCCGCCTCAGCATGGCGGCGGCCCGCCTGGCCAGCAGCCCTGCGGCCCCGTCCCATGCGCCCTGGGCATCGGAGGATTCGGAAGAGTGGGAGCCTGGGCGCCTGCTCCAGGCGGCGCCCCCCTCGGCGCGCAGGGCCCACAGGGTTGCCCTGTCGGTGCTGCGGCTGGCGCGCCCAGCGGTGGAGGGCGGTTGGGCTGGCCCCCCGCCGAGGCGGCGGTGCCTCGGCCCATATATATATATATATATATATATATATCGGAGATCCCCCAGGCGGCTCGGGCCCGTGGGTCCACGGGCCGTCGGCGCCGATGGTCTACCATCGTCGGGGCGGCGTCTGGCCAGGCGATGGGCTCGGGTGCTCCGTTGAGCGCACGCTCGTGGGCTGCAACAATCAGTGTGCGTGGCCGATACTGGTTGGCAGCTTCACCAGCCTTTGCGGCGCTGTGCTGCACCTGTGCACTCAGCCCGCGGGAGTGCACGCAGGCCAGGTGCACTGGCCCCAGCGGTCGGTGCTCCACATCGAGGCCACCCGCCACCTTTCGCCTCCCGCACGAGCTTCTGCTGCTGGCGGGGGCCCAGGAGCAGCGGCAGGAGGAGCTGCTCCCGACGGCATCGCGGGCCACCGACCTCAGAGAGAGCGTATGTGAGCTGAAGCATCGGCCGCGTCGACGTCGAGGATTTGGCGAAGTCCCGGCAGAGAGGGCGGAAATTGCGTTGTTGGGCGGCCGCGGTCGCCGTGCCAAGAGCCGGAGAGGTGGTCGCGACGACAGCGAGTCCGAGCCTATTTTTCCCGACGCCTCACACGTCGAACCAGGCCGTCAGATAGCCCACCTCACCCGCGAAGTTCCAGGAGCGTTGCTCCCGAGCGGGATGGAGGCGACCCAGCGCAATCGAGCGCGGCGCGCAAGGATGGCCTCAGGAGAGAGCCCGAGCGGGCTGGCAACCTCGGCGACGCAGTGCATCGCGAGCGCGCAGCACGGACGCCGTCCTCAAAGCAAGACCAGAGTTCGCAACGCGTGCGAGATGCGAACCGTCGGAGAGCGCATGGGCTCGCTTGCGCGCGGGGGGCTGGACACCTTGGGGGCCTCTCTTGATGCAACGGCCGATGGCAATCGAGCAGGCCGCGAAGGGCGGGCGTTGGTAGGCGGCCCAGCACATGGTGCTCCGCGACGAGCTCGGAGACGGACTCGCGCTGCAGCCGGATGTCCACGACGCCGCTGCGCGCTGCGGGAAGTATCGCAACCCGCGGTAGAGCGCGCCCAAGGCCAAGGCAAGCCAGGGGTAGGGGTCTGACCGAAAGGAGAGAGGTCAGCCCCAGACTCCCCCATCTCGACGGCCATCTCCAGATGCTTGCCAGTTCCCCGCCAAGAGCGACACCCCGAAGCAGGGCCCCCTCCACGGGCGCGCGAATCGCGCGAGAAATTGCTGTGGAGCAGCCACCGCAGGACGCAGCTGAAGGGGAACCTCAGGGGGAGTCGCAGGCGGCGGCAGCGGCGCCGATTTCGCCTCGCGTCGCGGCCGCCGTCGACCGCGGGCGGCCGAGCCGGCGAGCGCGCTTCGCGGGCGACGCGGCGCCGCGAGGGGGCCCCGCTTCGCATGGGGGGGAGTTCCCGAATCAGAGCAAAAAGGGCTCGTGCAAGAGGGGCCCCACAGGTGAGGGCAATCTCCCGAAAGGGGAATGGCAAGGGGCAGATGTCCGCGTGCCGCGGCAAGGGCCAGGGCAGGGGCGCGGCTCCGGCACGTCGCTAGGCGACGCGCCCAAAGCCCAATTGACTGCGCATGATCCGCGGCCTCTCATCGAGGTCGGCGCAGAGGGCGGCCGATCGGATTCGTCTGTCGCCGCATCCTCGCACCCCGCCTCGTCGTCGGCGGCGTGCTGGGGAAGGTGGCATTGCAGATGCTGCGCCACGAGTTCCGCGACATTCTCCACCTGCGTTTTCTTTTTATTCGGGCGCGGGGGTCGATCGCCAGGACGCCGACCGCGGCCGCGCAGCGTCGCCTCCCAATGACCGATCGGGGAGAACGGCGCGAGCTTCTGCCGCCGCCGATCGCCCGGCGTCTACCCGCCGGCACCCCTGGCCGCGGAGGCCGCAAAGCGGTTGGCAGCGGGCTCCTCGGCGCGACGCCTGAGGAGTTTAGCTGTTTCAGCGCCGTCGCGGGCGGAGAGCTTGAACTACCGCTGCGCCCGCAGATGGGGCGTCGCCCCTCAGTCGAGACCCACCGCCATTTTGCTGCGAGACTCGCGCCGCCCGGTGCCCGAGGCGCGCGTTTTCTCACGGCGGCGCGAGGGCGCCATCCCCGAGATGAATTGATTGGTAGGTCGAGCTGATGCACGTGGAGACCTCGTGCGACGGCGAGGAGATCTCCCCCGCCGAGCCGGTCGAGCGTTCTCGCTTGCTGAAGTCGCCCCCACCTACCCCCGAGGTCTGGTCCTCTGGCGAGGAGTCGGAGTTGATTGCAGGCGATATGCTCGAACGCAAAGTCGCCAAGGCCATCGGCTCAGAACAAACCTTCGAGGAATCATTGACGCTTCGCGTGTCCCCGCCAGCCCATCCAGAAACGATGTCCAGGCAAGTTGAAGAGATCAGGGAAGTGGGGGGCAACGAGAGGGACAGCCGATCCGTGCAAAGGATGAGGCGGAAGAGGAGGCCAGATGGATAGATGAGGGGGTGGCGAGGAACCGAGCGAAGGAGGGATGAGGAGAATGATGGCGCTGGGTGGATGGTTTAATGCCGCTCGGATGCCTCTTGGAAGCCTTTTGGAAGCCTCTTCGGACGTCTTGGGGGTCTTTTGGCGGTCAATGGGGGCTCTTGGGCGTCTTAGGTGCTTCGGGGGGGTCTCTTGAGGCCCCTGGGAGCCTCTTGGAGCCTCGTGGGGGCTTCTTGGGGCCTCATGGCGGCCTGTTGGGGCCTCTTGGAGGGCTTCTGGAAGCCTCTTGAGGCCACCTGGGCGCCTCTTGGGGCCTTCTTGGAGGAGATAGATCAAAGAAGAGGGTGGGGTTAATTCGCCCTGCCCCCCCAAGAGGCCAAAATGGGGCCAAAACCTTGGTAAAACCGATGATTTTGGCGCCCTCGCCGAGGCCGTTTTGGACGCTCTAACTGCCAGCGGCCGCCCCCCGTCCAAGTCCAGGGGAGGGGGTTAGTGGGAGGGGTAAACCCCTCCTTGAAGGAGGAGACGGAAGATGGAAGAGGAAACTCCCGGAACCACCTACGCCCAGAGGGCTGGTGGGACTTCGAGGTCGAAGGCCGCGAGATCACGGGGGGCCTTTCCGGGGCGAAGAAGGGCGCCCACGCCCGAGGGCGAAGGGCCGCGGCGCTCGGCGATAAACGCCGCCCCGTAGAGTCACGTCCAGATAGCGATCGAGGGCGACGTGCCGACATGCCGATGCGCCCTCGCAGCGACACGTGGAAGGGCATCGAGCTGCTTCCGGGCGCAGTACTCCGGTGGAGCATTGAGGTCCTCAACTGCTGTTTCTACGCTACAGCCGCGGTGGCAACTTAGTGGCCGTTCGTGCCCCTGTCCAAGCTGGAGCGCATCTCGCTTGCTGGATTGCCTGACGATAAGATGTCATACCTGGCTGCCGCCGTCGCGCCAGTGGGTTGGGCCTCGGTTGTTTGAGTCAACGTATACAGCGCCGTCTGCTTCGCGTTCGGCACCCGCAGGTCCGCCCGCCACCGGCTGAAGGCGAGCCGCGAGATGGCACCCTGCCCCGCTGCCGCCTGCGCGACAACGCAGCCGGCTGAGCATGAGTTGCGATGGCGCCAGCCTGCTGCGCGGCCTCGCGCCGGCGAGGGGCCGCCTGGGCGCGGGCTGCGATGGCGCCAAGCCGGAGATCTACATCGGGCGCGGGTCGCCTCGCCTGCCCCGCGGCGTCGCCTCGGGGCGACCCCGCGCGGATTCGCGACGCGGGCAGCCGACGGGGAGTTTCCGTGGAGTTCGAGCGACGCATCGACGATTCCTCGCATTCCTTGGGCGGTCGGAGTTCTGAGACAGGCCGCCACCTCATGCGCCGCTGTCGGTCGGGAAGATCACGCCTGCCACGGGGGGCGTTTTCATTCGGAAGTAGCCGGGGCACATGCTGCCCTCTCCCGTCTGGCAGATCCGGTCGGCTTGCAATGACCAGTCAGACGTGCTGGAGGCGACCGACCAGGGGCGCGCTGGCCGCCAGCAGGCCGAGGGCGTCTGCGTCATGGCGCCAGTGCCCGCCACGAGGCGCTCGGCGCACCCCGCAGCGCACGCGCGTCGGTCGAACGAGCCTCTCAGGCCCAATGGCTCGGAGAGCGTGTCGACAGAGAGCTCGGCCCCATTTGGCCGCCGCCCATGTGCGCGGATAGGTTGTTCCGATTGACCTGAGACCTTCAGGCTGTCGCCCATCGCCTATAAGCGACTGCAGATATTGCCGAGCTGCTGCGCGCGCGGCTTGTTGTTCCGCCAGCAGTCGGTGGTGATGCGCTTCAGGGAGGAGGTGCCGTCGTCGCGGGCCTTGCTGCCACTCCTGAGATGCGACCCCGCGCGCCGATCAGCGGCGCGCAGCGAGGGGTCGTCTGTCGCGCGTCTCGGCTTCGCCCTGTCGGGGCGGCCGCGGCGCGAGCCGCCGCCCGCCCGCTTGTCGCCGACTCCTGCGACAAGTTGATCCTGCTGCCCCTGCGCGCCGGGATCGTCGGCGGTTGGCGCGCCCCGGGCATCTTTGGACTCGACCCCGCGCTCTTCGCGGCGCTGGGGATGGGGGTCGACCTGGGGGCCAAGCAGGCGGCGAAGCGCGCCCGGCCCAAGGCGCTGGAGAGGGGGCGCGCGCGACTCGGGCCAGGCGGGGGCCAGCGCGATGCGCAGGCGGGCGCCGCGCGCCGCCGTCATTCTCGGAGGCAGCCCGTCACCGACCACTCGCGGATAAGCCTGGAGCGGCAAGGCGCATCCAGCCGTCGATCTCGGATATTTTACGAGATCTTGCGCGCGCGCGGCGTCGTCGAGGGCGCGCTGGGCGAGTGGCGCCCGATCGCGTAGCGCGCCGATCACGCGGCGCCCATGGGCCGCGAGCCCCGCGCTCTCATGACGGGCCATCTCGGGCGCCGCCCAGCCCTCATCGACGCTGGCGACATCTCCCACTGTAGGAGAGACCTCCTCTACTGGATCAATGAGTAGCTACTGGCCCCGCGAAAAGGGGCCCCGAGAGCGGTTGGCGACGTCGAGCAGATCATCGTGCCGGGCTGCCCCACGCCTGCCGCGCGGCGGCTGGCCCCTGGCGCGAAGCGACGAGGGGGTCGCGATGAGAGGCTTCGCCGACTGATCTTTCTGCGGCGCATTTCTCGTCGAGCCCTTGGTCGGCGCCCCGGCGACCCGGGCGCCCGCGCGCAGGCGGGGCCCGCAGACGGCAGGATTTCAATGACACATTCGCGCCCGTCCAGTTCTCAGACATCAGCTGCGTGGAGGAGGCTTCTGGACACTGGGGGCCGACAAACAGCCCGGAGCGGGAGTGGCATCTCGACGCCTTGCCCGGCCTCGCCGCCGCCGCCAGCGCCGCGAGGGCCGGGGGGCTGGAGAAGACAAGCTTGGAGCAGAGCAGGCGCGCCTTTGTGGGCAACGGCCTCCAATGCGCCGTGGCGGGCTGGATCCTCGCGCGCTGGGCGGCGATGGCGGGCCGCCTGGATCGCGCCCCCACCATCGCGGCGATGCGCTTGACTGGAGGCGGCGCCACGATTGAAGACATTGAGTTGCAGCTGTCAAGCGGCGACGACGCGAATGGCACCCTCGCGCGAAAGCGCGACCTGGAGAGCGCGGGGGGCAACATGCGACGACCCCTCCATAGCGATGATCGAGGAGATGGCAAGGCGACCCGAGACGACGGGCAGCGACGCCCGCTCGGACACGTACGAGGCGATGCGGCTTGTGACCTGCGACCGCGTCGCCCCACATCGGCGCGTCGATGGTCGCGGCGAGCCGCCGACGTCTTGAAGTGGAAGCGCCTTTCGCGCCACGCCGGCTTGGCGGCGAGAGCCGCGCCGTGACGCGCGTCGCTGGAGGTCCGCGCATCTCACCATGCACGGGCTCGTTTTTGCCGTCTGGTGGATTCTCTAGTTTGCTTGGGAGCGGTGGCCCGTGGCCAATCGTGCCCTACGATGTTGCGCGTGGCTGCATGACGCATTGGTGCTCTCGTCCTCGCCGCTCTCGCTCGCCCTGTCCACGGCCGAGCGGGGGCCGCAACCCCGCGGGCGAACCTTCCAGGGCCGCGGCGGTCGGCCACAACTCCCACGGTGGCGGCCCGCCGCGGCGCGGAATTTCAAGCAGCCGGGGACCGACGCACTCGTCGTCTACAGCGAGCCGCGGCAGGGCGCCCCTCACGCACCTTGGTCAAAGACGCGCGCTTGAAGTTAATCGCAAACCATGTCGTCGTTGCTCCGAGTGGGTTGCCAGCCATGGCTCGTCGCGGGCCGGGCGCGTCGATCGCGCAGATTAGCTGGACCTGTTGGCGGCAGAACGGATCAAACGGTCGTGTGCCGAAGGGCGCCCGCAGGGGCTAGCGGGCAATGCGCTGTCTGCGGCGCAGTTACTCCTACGGAAGAAGGGCCTCGTGGGGGTTGCTGCGGGCATGGCAGATGGCGCAGCTACGCCAGCACGCGCTGCCGCTCCCCGAGGTGGCGGATCTGGCCATTCCCCCGCCGCGCGCTTCTAGGGTCGCAACGACGCGGTTGCGTTGTTCATCGTGAGTTTCGCCGCCATCCTGCGCACCGCAGATCTCGTGACGCTCGTCAGGTGGAAGCTCGCCTTCGGCGGGGTGAAGATTGACTGTGTCGCGCAGCTGTCAGCTTCAAAAAAGTGGCCTGTGTTTACATCAGCAGGAGAGCGTGCCCGTTCATAGTTCCATAGTGGTGCGTTTGATAGTTTTCTTCTTACCTGCGCTTCCGCTCCTTAACTCACCACGTCGGTCCAGAAGTTCAGAGATTGTTGAGCAGCTCGCAAAGACTTTGGCCCCCCGCGTTCCAGACCCCGTCCTGACAGCTTGAGACGCGGATGGAGCGACCTCCGATTGCAAACGTTGCAAACATACACCAGAGGCCTTCGGACGAAGGCGCTGGAAAGACACCATGACAGCTCGCATGTGTTAATCTATGTACGCGCGTATACTCAAGCAGACCCGCCGGCTTTGTCAGATACGCAGTTTCCGTCTTCAGCAGAGCAGCTGAGCCAGTTGCAGAATTCGAGCCAGCTTGTAGCTTACGGCGAAACGCAGAGTGTGGAATGAACCAGAAATTGAGAGACGGTAAATCAGGCAGGTCGTCGCGGGGAGCTCTTTAAGTGGGGGGGGTCCTTTCGGCCTTGTCGAGCCTCACCAGCGCCTGATCCGCCAGGCCGATGGCGGCCTTTTCGGTGCCCCCGGGGATCTTCCATCGGCTTCAGGCGTCCCAGGGACTTGCGGGTGCCATGGGAGCCCCTCGGGGGGCTCGCGCTCGGCCCTGGCGGCGTCAGGGCTGCTCGGGTTGCCTGGCGCTGGTGGAAGGACGCCTTCAGGGGGAGGCGGGACCAAAGGGTCCCGACACCCCTTCAATTCATTCCAGTCTTGGTGGAGCGACGGGATCAAAAAGAGCGGGGGCAGGTTGGGGCCAGAAACAAAACATCATATGTTACGTCCTCTGTTTCTCAGCCCCGTCCCATTACGCTCTCCCGTCTGCGGTCTTGTTGTTTCGATATATGTATATATACATCTACATACACATATACATATACATTTACATGTATACATGTATACATGTATATATACATATATATACATATACATATATGTATGAATATATATATATATATATATATATATATATATGTGCGTGTGTGCTCCCAACCACAGCTTCCCTGGGGACGGGTTCTTTAAGTGGTGGTGGGGGGCCTTCGGCTTCGTCGAGCCCCATCAGCGCCTGATCCGCCAGGCTGCTGGCGGTCTCTCGGGGGTCTCGGGGATCCTCCATGGTTTTTCAGGCGTCCCATGGACCTGCGGGTGCCTTGGGGGGCCATTGGGGAGTCGCGGTCGGTCCGGGGGATGTCAGGGCCGCTCGGGTTGGTTGGCTCTGGTAGAAGGAGGCCAACAGAGGGAGGTGGGACCAATGGGTCCCGACTTCACTTCACCTCAGCCTCCCGGGCTTAGCTGTGAACAGCTCCTTGCGAGGCGACGATGGAAAGGAGAGCGGGCAGGCCGGGGCCAGACACTTACTGAGGATGTGGGAATTGGAATTGCTACAGGGAACCGGAAAGCCAGGTCTTCGCAGTTGTTCGTACCCGAATGGACACGTTGATGTTTAAAATATGTATGGCACATGAAGGAGAGGGGTAGTGGTGGAAGGATGACGAGACGGAGCAAGATGAATGTGGAGAATCACGAGGAGGAACGCAGGAAAAGTAGATAGAGACATGGGAAAATAAATGTCAGGAGGGGGTGCAAGGCTTGTGGGGTGGCGGCTGATTTGGAGGAGGACGAGAAGGGAACGTGAGCGAGACGACGATGGATAGGATACAACGGAGGATGACGACGAACATGATATTGGTAGTTGTATGGTGTTGCTCAGGTATGCCTTCTGTCTCACTGTCTTCACGTTCCGTCTTGGAGCCGCCTGGCCAGAATTCCCTCGCCTCTTAGTTGAGAGCAGTGTTTTGGGAGTGGCCCGTCTGCCTAAGGTTTGCTCTTTGAACGCCCGCAGCTCCATCCTTGCGTCGGCGAACCCGAAGGACAGCCCGACTTGTTCCGCATCCCCCGCCTCATGTTTCCTTGTCAACCTGGGTTGAGCAAAGAACAGAGCATTGTAGATTTGGGAGCGGGCCTGGGCAGGAGAAGGGGGGCAATGGGGTAAGAGGAGCGGGGCCGAGTGCGAGGGGGGGTGCTGGGCAGAGAGACAGAGAGACATAACAATAAAACAGAGCACGAAACATATATATATATATATATATATATATATATGAATCGCCCTCCTCCCCCGGCCTGGGCCAGCCCAGTCCGCAACAATTCTAATACGCTCGCTGATACCCCCCCGATTCGCTCTCCAGAGACGACCCGGAGAGGCCAAGGGGGTGCCAAAACGAGCCAAGAGGGTTCCAAGAGGCCCCTGAGACAGCGCAAGAAGGCCTCGAGTTGCCCAGTACGGCCCAAAAAGGCCCCAAGACGCTACAAGAAGGCTCCCAGAGGGCCTCAAGAGGCCAAAATCATCGAATTCCCATGGGTACTTACTTACATGCTTAGCATGTGCGCCTTTGCAGCTTTCACAGCTGTGAAGACGGTCCAAGAGGCTCCCAAGACTCTCCCAAGACGGTCCCGGAGGGTCCCATGAGGCCCCGAAGGCGGTCCAAGAGGGCGCTTGGGCGGCCCAAGAGGCGCCCAAAACGGCCCAGGTTGGCCCCAAGACGGCCCAAGAAAGCCCAGAGTCGCCCAAGACGGTCCAAGATGGCCCCGAGACGGTCCTAGAAGGCTCCGAGACGCCCCAAGAGGCCTGCCAAAGCTCTCCCAAGAGGGCTCCAAGAGGCCAACATCGTTAATTTCCTATCGGGGAACGTGCATTTTCAGCATGTGCGACGCTTCGGTCTTCACGGGTGAAAAAAGAGAGAGAGAGAGAGGAAAGAAAAACGATCATGACAAGGAGAGAGAAATAGGGAAAGAGAGAGAGGGAGAGAGAGAAGGAGAGCACCATCGGGGCGTAGATCCCTTCGAGCGCCGCTCCGAGCCGAGGCCGGAGCCGAGGCCGAATCGGAGTGTGGGGAAGAGCGCCTGCGGCACGCGGCCCTGCGCGCAGCGGCGGGTGGTGCGATTGCAGGGCGACGAGGTCTATACATATCCACTGCTCCTGGCCAGTCCCATCCTGGGCCCAGGATCTGTGTATACCCCCTCCTGGCTTGGCCAGGGAGGCATACACACAGCTCCTGGGCCCAGGATGGGCCTGGCCAGGAGCAGTGGATATGTATAGATCTCGTGGCCCTAGATTGCAAGAGCGGAGGGCAAGCGTGCCTTGCGGCCTCGCGGATGAATTGGGAGGCCGCGGAGGGGAAGTGCCGCATCTTGGCCGTCGTCGAGTCTCGTGGGATGCATCCCCGGGGCTTTTGGCGGCCTGTTCGGGGGCATGTGGGAGGCCTTTGGGGGCCTCCTGGGGTCCTTTTGGGGGGCCTCTTGGGTCTTCCTGGGAAGCGCTTAGGGGCCTGCTGGTGGTATTGGGGGACATCGTGGGCGGAGGGCTCGAAATTTTGGTTCGTGCTTCCCTCTTGGGCCCCTTGTGGGGCCCCTTCGGCCAGTCCCAACGCTGCTGAAGAGCCACTGTGGAAGAATCGCTATTGAAGAGCCGCTACTGGAGAGTCACTGCAGCGCGACGCTCCGACTGCGTAGCAGGACGCAGAAAGCACCAGGCAATGGCATCCTGCGTGTGGTAAGAGAGCGGTGCGCCGCGAAGGAGGCGGGAGCACCGCTGCGCGCAGCCAGGGGAGAGAGCAAGGAGAGAGAGAGAGAGAGAAACAAAAAAGAGAGAGAGAGAGGGAGAGTGGTACTCGTCACATTTCCAGTGCAGAGCGGGGAGGACCAGGGCGGCTGTGACACGGCAGCCCCTCCACCCAAGCCCGCCCGGCTGCACGACCGCACCCCCATTTGCGCGGCAGGCGGCGGCGCGGGCGGCCGCGAGGAACACCTCCCGCCCCTGGCTGGCCCCTGGGGGGCCTTGGTATCGTTCGGACGCGTGCGTTTGTTCTCGGCGAGGACCATCGAGGAGCATCCTGGATCACAGAACAAACAAAAGGATGCCCCAGAGAGATTCGCCGCCGAGGGCGCCGAGGGGGTCGGATCGGATCAAGCGTCCACGAGCAAAGGGTCGAACCGACTCGGGCCCGGCGGTCCAGGGCGGCGGCGGAGGAGGAGTTCACGAGGGGGTTCCCCAGGGGGATCCACCGCCGAGGGCGGCGGAGGAGGAGGAGGATTCCACAGTTTGGGCCTCGTGACGAACGAGCGACACATTCACCAGAGGGGGCCATAGGTGCGTGATGGCGGACGGGGGTCCCCGCTCGAACGGGAGCTTCCCCCGCGGTCCGACAACTCGCAACCGTACCCATAGCCAGTGGTCATGGGTATGGGGTGTGGGTGTGGGTTGTTAATTGTTCGACCCCACTAGCTCGCACACAGACCCATAGCCAGTGGGTGTTGGTCCAGGGTGTCGGTGTGGGTGTGGGTACGGGGTATGGGTAGCCAACTCCGACCACTCGATGGGTATGGGTGTGCGTTGCTCGTTCGGCACCTTGTGGCTCATGGCTGCCGCTCCCGCTCCCCTCCATCCCGACGGGCGGAGGCGGCGGGCGCGGGCAGTGAGCGCCCAGGGAGTTCCCGAGGGGGCCTCCCCAGGAGCTCGCGAGGGTGGTCCCCAGGGCTGTGCCCCGTCGCCCTGCCTGGCGCCCCTGCCCGACGCCGCCGGCGCTGCGGGCGCGTCGCCAGCGGCGTGCCCAAGGACGGGAGGGGGAGCATGGCGGATGCGCGCTCGGGCGCGCCCGCGTCCCCACAGGGGTCGAGGAGCTGCACCGTGGGGAGCGTCAGGCCCTCCGACTCCTCCTCGACTCGCCCCGCTTGTGCTGGCCTCTTCTCCTGATCCTGCTCGTCCCCCCGTCCCTCCCCTCTTCGTTCCCCCTCTGGCCCATTCTCCACCTCCAGCCCATCCCCTTCCTCCTCCGCCCGTCCTCCGCCCAGGATTCGGCCTACGATCCGAAAATGTCCATCGTGGAGAACATCAACTTGCCGAAGAACCTAATGACCCGCTTCGATTTCATATGGCGCCTAGGGTTGAGCAATTGAACGCCGGACGCGCCGCGAGGTGGCGGCTCGCCGTTTGCGTTTCGAGCGAGATCCGCCCGCTTCGACTCCGCATATGCATGCCCATCCGTGGGGCTCCAAAGCTACCGATCCCATCCTTGTGTCATGGATTTCACGCCGTGGGTCGTGATTGGCAGAGCCAACGTGCCTAGACCGGGTTCTGGAGGCGCAGACTCGGACAAGTTTGCCGTCCTGACTGCTACCCAGGCGCCCCAGGTGCGTCTCCGTGGGCGGACGGCATGCTTGCCGGGCACGCTGCACTGCCAAGGCCCGCCCGCAGGGGCCAGTTCTTCACGCTTCGCGCATCCCCACCAGCCCTATTCAGAAACTCTTGCCCATGAGAACTGACGGGGAAAGGGACGAAGAGGCACATTTAGTGAAACAAAGCAGGCAACCAGCAGAGAGATTTTTGGAGCAAGGGGTCGGACTTGGAGGGACTATTCGGGCTATCCCTGGGGCCCACGTGGGGGCGAGGGAAGAAGGAGGGAGACGACGCCGACGACGACGACGGCGATGAGTAAGAAGAAGAAAAAGAACAGGAAGACGATGAGGGCAAGGACGAGGACGAGGAGGAGGAGGACAATAAGGACGAGGACTGAGCCATCAAAATCGCCTCTTGGAGCCCGCTTGGGGCTCTTCTGGAGGATCTTAGGGCCATCTTGGAGCTCTTTTGGGGTGTCTTAGATCCCTCTTGGGGCTCTCTTGGGGGTCTCTTGGGAGCCCTGGAGGGCTTCTAGGGGCTATCGTGGAGGGCATCGGTGAAGAGAGGGGTCCTAACGTTTGAACCCCCCTCCGGGGCCCTTGAACTCGCCTCTTGGGGCCCTCTTGGGGCGCTCTTGGGGCTATCTCGGGCGCTCTTGGGGCCTCTTAGACCCATCTTGGGGCTCTCTTGGGCCATCTTGGGTCCACCTTCAGGCCTCAAAAGCGCATCGGAAGCGAAAAGGCGAGAAGGCATGAGGCCAACTCAGTTGGGCCTCGTCGGGGGATTTTGAGGGGGCTGCGGGGGCACTTGGAGCCGTCTTGCGGCCCTCGTCGGATCTCTTGGAGGGTCGGGAGCTATCTGTAGCCTCGAACCATTCTTGGGCCGCTTCGGAGGCCATCTTGGAGCATAGGAGGCCCTCTTGGAGCCATCGTGGGAGAAAAAGGACCCTCTGACACATCGCGGCCCGCCCCAAGGAAACCTCAGGGAGGGGAGGGGGAGGGTACCCCTTCCCAAGGGGAAGAGGGTTCCTGGAAGAGGAAAGAAGAACATCGCTAGACCACCTTTGCCCAAAGAGCTGGTGGGATGCAGAGCCCAGCTTCGCTGAGGATGTTGACTCCCAGGCCTTTCTTCTGCGCCCCTGCGACTTGTGGCTCGTGCCGTGGCCAGGTGCGGTTCGAAGCATCGGGTGGCATGATTTGCATTGCGAGGCGCATGTAGACAAACAGGGGGCCCACGACGGGCCTCGCCAGGGCTGGCTCATTCGCGCGTGAGTTGCATTCCTTCGCAGGCTCATGCTGGACAAGCGCCAGAAGGAGAACGATCGAAGGCTCTGCGGGGATCCGCCGTGCTGGCAGGGAGGTGGAGTTGTGGGGGACGCGGCCGGCTTCCAGCCTCGGCCAGCAAGAGGTTCGGGGCTTGTTTTTCTTTTCTTAGGGGGGGCGCGGATGGGCGATTCAAGTCGGGCGTCTTTCGGCATCTACGTAGGGTTGTTGGTTAAGATGGGCAGGCGGAGTGGGAGCGGGTGTGGAGCAGGGCCATGGAGAGAGCAGCAGCAGCAGCAGCAGCAGCAGCAAGAGTTGCAGAACGATAACGGGGCAACAAGACGAAATCATGGACGGGCTTGAAGGAGAAGTCAAAGGCCTTCGTCTTGCAGCAAGAGGCTCGACGGCTCGGCGTCCCGTGGCACAGGCATCTCGCGGTAAATACTTGATGTGTCCTCGTCGGTTGCGCGCGCTCTGTCAAACGCATAGTTCGTTGAGGTAACACGGCGCATAGAGTACAGCAAAGGGCACACAGTGGTTCCATCCCGATGGACACGATCACCCAGCCCAGCGCATGATATATTGTATCGTGTATGCATGCGCCCCAGTTGGCTAGACGTTCTCGCAAACACACTCGTGTTGCAGATACCGTGCGGGCGGATGTTCACGCTTCTGTTGTCTCCTCGCATGTCTCACATGCCTGGTGCTACGGCGCCCGCCTGCGACGTCCTCGCCAGCGACAGCTGCAGGCCCGATGCAGGGGCGCAGCCCACGTTCTGGTGCTAGGGCTCGCGCGCTGGACCGCTGCCCGCCAGGTTGGCAGGGCATCTCATCTCCATGTACACCGAGGCGGGCGCACGCAGTCGGGTCGGCCTGTGGGCAGCACAAAGGCTCACACAGCCAGCCAATGATGGCGTTGGTCCCTCCATATTCTGGCAAGGCGCGGGGACAGTATTTCCAAGTTCAATGGGCTGATTCGTTTTCACCCTTCGCCACCTCAATTGTTTGTTGCAGCGGCTGGGTGGGATGATCGGGGGACGTTGCAGAACAGTTGTTTTTTGTCCAGGTGCGTTGCCACGTGCATCCGTTATCGCGCTGCAGGTGGTTGAGGGGGCTTGGGGGACGGGGATTGAGAGGCTCAACGCCCGCGCGCAACCGTAAACACCTCGCCTTGACATTTTGTTTTCTAGAAGGGGAAACCACATGTTGACCACCTGGAGCAACAACGCATATGCATGTCGTCATCGGTGTTCTGGGTTGCCACCATCGACGTACAGTCCGCAAGCGTAAGAAGCATGAAGGAGGCACACACATAATCACACCAGTCGCAGCACCTCGCTGTGGCGAGTTTTGTGATCGTTTTCTTATTCATTGTTTTGCCGATCGGCGCGGGCCTTCGCACCCCCCCTACCCCCCTCCCTCTGGAGTAGATCTTGGCTGTTTTTGACGCCTGTTTCAAGCAGGTGGAGTCTTCCCCACAGGACACTCTGTTGCAAACAGTCGCGCTAAGCAGAGGTCCAGAGCCAGTCCCCCCCCTCCCCTCCCTTCCGCCCAATGTCGAAATGCCGAATGAGAAAACGTTGATCTTCGGAACCCCCTGGTTTTGAAGAAAGGAGAGGGATTTGGACAGTGATATGACATGTGGGAGTAATATTTGTTTTGCGATCCCCAGGTGGCAAGGCGGACAGTTGTCTTTGGGTGCCTTGGCCTTGGCACTGTCCTCTGGTCCGTACCTTTTTGGCCAAGCCTGCCCCGATTCAGCTCCCCCACCCTCACCACCCTGCTAGATTGGTACCCGTCGGTCGTTGGAAGTATGTATTTTCAGGGGATTTCCAGAGTCCAACCTACTTGCTGCGCCTTCCTACTTCAAGAGTCGAGCGGTTGTCCCTCCTCCCTCGTCCTCGTGGGGCGGGCGAAAGCCACACCCATTTCAACGCCTCCCCACTTCATGGTTCTGCTCACTTAATTCCGACCGACGGGCAAATACATGCTCTCACATGGCGCTCTGTTGCCACGCTGTCCCACCAGGAGCCAGCCCCCTGTCCAGGCCGACCACGATAGCGTGCCAATCGGCCTGGGACGCGTGGCGCGCCCCAGGGGGGCCCGGCGCTTGCCTGGGGCCCAATCGCAGTTTGCGTGCGCATCTTCGCCAGAAGTGGGAGTCTGGCGGGGAGGGAGGGTCGCACTGATCCTCAGTCAACGTAGGTTCAGATTCGCACAGAGCACCCTGTGTTCCGCCGGAGGAAGATGGAGTGTAGGAAGAGGGAGGACATGCGGCAGAATGTGAAATTAAGAAGGGAAGTGGAGGAGAGGAAGGATGATGGATCATTGAATTGCAGCACAGAGGAGGACAAGGGGGGGGGGAGGAAGGGGGAGAGGAGGAGGAGGAAGAGGAGGAAGAGGAGGAGGAGGAGGAGGACGAGCAGGAGCACGAGGGGGAAGGGAGGGAGAGGAGGGAGGAGGAGGTGGAACGAGGAGGGCGGCGTGGACGACGGTGAGCAGGAAGGGGAGGAAGAGGACGAAGACGAGGACGGGGGGCGGTTTGAACCCCGCTTCGCCCCCGCCACCACGGAGTCCGCGGTAGCCTGGGCGCCGAGGTCGAACCCAGCATCGACAGCGAGCTCTTCCGGCGCTACGTTTCCTTCGCGAAGCGGTGGGTGTTCCCTAGGCCCCCCTTCTCATGTCGGGCGCCCCAGCCCCTCCCATTCTCTTCTCCCTGCCATTCTCTCCCTATTAGTTCTCTCTCTTTCTCTCTCTCTCTCTCTCATACATTTATATCATGTTTCCTCTCCTCTACCTTTTCTTCCCTTTCCATCCCATCCCCATCCCTTTCCCTTCCAGTCCGCCTCTTCCCGCCTTCCTCTCTCCTCCATCAGTTTCCATCCTTTCCACCTCTCCAGTTCCCCGTCCCGTTTCGCTCGATCCCGTCCCTATCCATTCGCTGTTTGTCTTTCTCTCCGCCCCTTCTACTCATTGGTTTATCTGCCCCACGAGAATACGCGAGCGTATCATATTCTAAACGTAGTTCACCATGACAGCTCATTGGAAAACACTGAGTTCACTCAAGCAAGAAGTGCACAAGTCTAAAGGCGCGCATACTCTATAGCAATGCTCTGCCCTTGTGCGTAGAGAGCATGCCGGCCACCATTCCATGGTAATGCCGCTCATCCTGCTTCTGCTGCTGCTGCTCCTCCTCCCCGGGGGCAGCCTAGATTGAAGGTTGACGGACGAGTCCGAGGCTGCGCTCATCAAGGGCTACATCGACCTGCGCAACCAGGGCACTTCCCGCGAGGCTCGGGCTGGCCCATCCCGACAGCGACGACGACGCCGCCGACGACGACGACGTGCAGTGCGGACGCTGAGCGCTCCGCGCGGGCCCCGCTGGGGCAGGCGTACCTGCGGCATATTGGCGCGCCCAGGCAGAGCTCCTGACGCGTGCTACTGACCGTCTCTGTGAGGGAGGGAGGCTCCTCAGATGGCCCCAGAGGGATCGGAACATGGCGGCCCTACGACGAACAGGCACTGGTTGAGCCCGCCCTGCGACGTGGTGCGGAGCTCGTCGCCGGGAGGGGGCCCAAAGGTCAGGGTAGTGCGTTGAGGGCCAGCGGTGCCGCCGCGACCGCGGCTTGCGCTCGGCGCAGGGGGGAGGCTCGAAGGTCAAGGACTTGTGCGTTCTTGCGGCGTCTTTGTCTTCTCTGTGTACCCTCTTTGGAGCCTCCGGGTGTCCCCAGGAACTTTCGGAGACTTCCAGAGGACCCCCATCGACAGGAAGAGTGCTGAGAGAGGGAAAGAAAGAAAGGTGTACTCAGGCATTTTCATCGTTTCCGGTTTGCCAGGGCCCCACCGAGGCCCCGGGGCCATCAACACAATTCGGGATGAATGGGCGGCTCACGCGGGGGCTTTGGGATCCAGGGGCCATGTTTTTTCCTAAGCCTGTGTTTATTATATGCCAATGATCAGCGCTCCATAATCCTGTGCCCTAGACAATCAAGCCTGGCCAGGACAGTTTTGGTCGGCGGTGGGGGGCGGCGGGGACGAACGTCACTATCGCAAGGTAAAGTATGAATCGTATACAGTAGCGCGCCCCGCCTGAGTGAGCACGTTACCGCTATACCATCGTATTTCTCACGATTCGTACTCCTCCCACCCCTCCCGGAAGGCCCCGCAAGAGCAAGCACGGTACCGTTATGCCATGTTGCGACATCATGTTGGGAAGCGTTGATCATCCTCCAGAAGCCCCCGAATTTTATTATCCCCATCCTGTGGTTATCGGGGCTCAGGGTTATGCGAGTTCAGATTTGGTTGTTTTGATGTTATCCATTTTGTGCGTTTGCACGCCTCCCTCTCACCATGGCCAATGCGCACTCTTCGGGTTTCTTTACCTGTAGTCATACTCATGTGGTTTTTCTGTCTCATTCCAGCGCTTCATCCTCACTTTTAGCTACATCTTTCTCCCCGAGTCACTTTCTGAGATTGTCGAGGGCCGCCGGTTTGATCACCGATCTCCAGGACGCGCAGTGGATCCGAGGGAGGGGCAGGGGGGGTGGCGACGGCAAACGCGGCAACGGGGGGAAGGAAATGAAAAGGGAGGGACAAAATGTGTGGAACGGGGAAGGAGAGGGAGAGGTTGGGGCAGAGGGGGAGAGGAGGGTGCTAGGGGAACCACAGCAGACCGAAGGGTGAGCGATTTCGTTTTTGGATCGCGTCTCCGAGTCTACCTTCTCACCATTGTCGCCGCCCAAAGTTCAGAGAGGCCCGCGGGTTCACGTATGAATGCAGGCCCATGGACGTGCAAACTATTGGCCAGATCAGACTGATGGGTTGCACCGTGGACGATGGCAAGCCCGAGGGCCGCGCAAGGGATGCAGCAGCCACAGCTGCAGCATAATTTGGCCCAACGCGACAGCGACACCATAGTATCCAAATTGTTGGCCACACCGGTCATCTCCGAGGTGGCGAGCGAAGGCTTGGTCGGTGCATCGGCCAACAAGAGAGCGTTGCGCCTTCAGGGCCAGGCCACAGCTGACTGACTCGTAATAGGTACACGAAATAGAGAGGCCCAGAAGGTCCCCAAGCAACAGGTGGAGGTTGCCCCCCGGGACGCCAGGGCCGAATTCGCAGCAGAGTGGTAGAGTGTTTGACCAGAATGTCACAGGGCCGCATATACATCAATGTTGACGTTCTTTAGTTCGGCGAGTATTGTACATGCTGCGCAGTTGTTTCCAGTAGCGGTATCTGAGGGGAGCAGCCGTGCGCCAGTCGCCCCCAGAGGACCATCAACGGGGAAATGCCGAATTCGCCGAGTGGATCTCAAGGTGGCGGTTTCGCGTGGGAGGTCCTCACAAAATCGCCCCCCGGACCCCTCCCTAGAGGCCCCAGTAGGAGGTTGCGGAAAGGTCGAAAGGAGGAAGGGGGAGGGCATGGAGAAAGGGGGGGGGGTCGGAGGGAAAGGGGCGGGAGGAGAGACGGAGACGGGGACGACATGCCTGGTGCAACAGTTGCAACATTACAGCACGCTCTTCACCCTCTGCCTCCGCGTCCTTCTCCTGGTCATCGCCTCCTGCTCCTCATCACCATGGCTCTCTTCCTCCTCCCTTCTGTACACAATTTCCCTTTCTCATTGCGCATGGCACGATGGGGTCAGTTTGGGAGTGCCAGGTCCACTGTGACACCCGTCAGCGGATAGAGAAGCATCAGAACAATGGGAAGAGACGTGCGGGAGGGGTAGGATGTCAGATACGGCGCGAGCGTACCTCGCTTGTCTTCCTCCCATCTCCCTTCTCCCTACCCTCCTCCCCCTCTCGCTCGAGGCAATCACGGCCACGCCGCGCATCCTGGAGACGTTGATCCGCACTTCGGAGTCGTTGGCAAAGATGGAGCTAAGAGAAGAGGTCTTGACCACGGATGTCGAGGAGACCCCCTCTGGGAAGAAGGGGAGCACGACAGCAGGAGCAGGGAAGCGGCAGCCCGACAGGGGGAGCAGGAGATTCATGCCGATGATTTGGTGGTGCCATGTTTTGTTGCTGTGGTTTGCGAGGCTCTCTCGAGACTCAGCTTCCACAGGGAGGGGTGCTCCAGGATGGAGGAGGAGGAAGAGGAGGCACCGGGGCGCTACGGGGCTTGACCCCTATGGCGCGCGGAATAGCGGGAAACTAGCGAGAGGAGGCACAGGAGGCAGAGGGGGCGGAGGCGAAAGGAAGGGGGCGGAGGAGAGGACGGGGAGGGGAGGAGGGGCAAGTCGGGCGGGCGTTCTCGCGCCACAGTTGTCGGCATGCCCCTTCCGCCCGTCTCTCTCTCCACTGCGTTGACGCGGTTTCTGTCCGCCGACGCGTGTCGCAACGGGCTCGTTGAACTCCAAAGAGGACGCCCATCGTGTGATGCGCCAGCAGGGAAGAGGAGCTGCGTACACTGGAGCAGGGCTGGACCTAAGCGCTGTTTTGCTGGACTTCGGCGGTGTCTTGTGTTTTTCGTGTTGGGCAGGAGTTACAGGAACACAGGCAAAACAAAACGAGCACAAAGCGAAAAACAACCTTTAGGTCCAGCCCTGCACTGGAGGAGGTGGCGGATGAGCAGGGGGAAAAGGAGAACGAATGAGGAGGACGAGGACGAACAGCAGCAGCAGGAGTTGGAGAGTGGAAGGCGCGGGAGGAGCAGGAGGACCAGGGGAAGGCGGAGTAGGGAAACGGAGGGGGGAAGCAGCAATGAGGAAGGACGTGGGTCCAGAAACGTTGGGGGCAAAGCGCCAATCCGAAAATGAGGCTCACGCTGCAGCAGGGACACCATTTTGAAGCATTAGAATACAAGGTAATATTGGCAATATGTTGTGGCAAATCCGAGTCAAACAAACACTTGGCCATACAAGGGGACATGTGTAGAACGTTGTCCGTCGCCGTAGCCTTTGGCTCAAGCCGCTCTGGCTCGAGGTTGGCCAGCGCGGCCCCATGGGGGACGGAGTAAGCCCTGGGTTGCGGGTGGCCTTTGGGTGCACGGAGGGGCTTCTTCCTTTCGGCGCCCTGCCCCGTGGTCCCATGGAGGAGTCGCCCGCGGCCCGGCGTCGGCGGCAGCGCGCTGCCGCGCGGGCCGCCCCTGCTGCGCGGCCAGCGGGCGCTGCCGGGCCGGTGCCGCCGCGTGTGCCGCCGGCCGCCGGCTATGCTATTGCCGCCGGCGCTGCCGGCGCCCGGCGCGCGGCGCGCCACGGACGCTCCGGCGCCGCGGACTCCACGGGCGTGCCCCGCGCCACGGCGCCTGGCGCCGTGGCCGCCGCGCGCGGCCTTCGCCGCGCGCCTGGCGCCGCGGCCGCCGCCGGACCAGCCCAGGTCGCGGCCGCCGCGGGCGCCACCCGCGCCGCCGGCGCCGCGGGTGCTGGCGCTGCGAGCGCCGCGTTTCCGCGCTGTCGCAGCCCTCGGCCGCCGGCGTCGCGGCCGAACGGCCCGCCGGCCCAGGCCGCCGCCGTCGTGGCCCGCGCGGCAACCCTGAAGCCGGCCGCCACGAGCGCCGCCGCCGCGGCCGCCAGCGCAGCAGCCGCCGCCGCGGCCGGCGGCTGAGGCCGCCGGCGTTCCTGATGCTGCGGGCGGGTCGCTCGACCTCGCACGGGGCAACTGGGCGCACTACACTGGTTTCTCCACCCGTTCGGAAGCGAGGCGGGTGTCCAGGACCCTGAGGTTTCTGGGACCTTGCTGGGTTCAGAACGGATTGTCCGGCACGGTTCGTTATTTCCAGGTCGGCGGAGGCTTGGGCCGCCCCAGGTGTACCACCACAGGGTACCCTCAGGGGGATGCCCTGTCAGTGTTCGCCTCCATCATTGCGACATTTGTGTTCCGCATGATGGCTACCTCCCGCATTCTCTCAGTTTCTATCATGAGTTGGGCGGGTAATGTCCAGTGGCTGCGCGTGATGCGGCTGAGGCTCCGCTTACTTTTGTTTGCTAGGAAGATTTCAGCGCACATTGAGAAATGAGTCCCAAACCGAGTGCTTGTTGGACGTGGGCTGCAGGCCCGGATCCTGCCTGTCGCCGGGCCCGCCACGCGGCCCGATACATTGCCCGAGACGGGACGGTGCGGCCCAGCGTCTGAAACCTCTAGCAAGTATTTCAAGCGCAATTCTTACTTGACTTGCCTCCTCGCGGGCTCCCGGGCCACCGCGATTGTCTTCGAGGCTTTCCTTCGGCGCCGCGTGCAGAGTTTGAGATCCTTTCTCTCTCGTTCTGACCCGGCTGCTACTGACAGGGCGACTCGCATTCTTGTGGCTCGCAGCGGAGGGGTCGACTTGCCGGCCACCCTCCCGTTACAGCTCCTCCGGAAGGCCTGGGCGGAGGCCGGTTGGGTACTGCGATCGGATTGGCGCTTGATCGATCCCTACGGCTTTGCGCGGGCCCACATGCTCGAGTGCTGCCGGCAGGAAGTGGGCATCCTGATCGATATCAAGGAGGCTACTAGCGACTGGTGCTCCCTGAAGGCCCACGCCCGGAAGCAGCTGACCATGCTCGGCCGCATCGACGTTGCCACCACGCTCGCCTATCCCATTGATTTGGGCGACGTGGCCCGCGGGCGCCTGATGGCGGTCTTGACGGCCTGGTCTACACCAATGCGGACTTCGCCCGACGACGACCTCCGGTTTTCCGTGCCAGTGCTGCTGTCGCTTGCTGTGCCAGACATGCCGCTTGCCACTTTCGGCTTTTCCCAGCCCCTCCCTGGCGAGCGGGCTTTTTGGACGCATCTGGAAGGGGCGCCTGTCCAGCCGCTGTCCCTGCGGGCCGCGCTGCCAGTCAGAGGCGACACGGATGACTTCCAGGACTTCTTCTCGGACGGCTCGGCTGACCCATCACATGGCCCCTCGCTGGAGGGTCGCTGGGTCTGGTATCGCGCGGCGACAGGCGACCCCGTCTGGCGCAATCCAGTGGAGACGGTGCGCCACCCCGCTGCCGGGCCTGGCGCAGACCATCGCGAGGGCGGAGCCTGGCCCTCTCGGTTGAGAATGTCGCGCAGCCCCTTCCGTGTCTTCATTGACAACAAGAGCGTCGACTCGGAGTCCATCCTCCGGATCGCTGCAATTGTGGCCGTGGCCTTCCTTGGCCGTATGCCACCTGTCCGAATGGTGACTTGCGGGGGCGGTTCGACGCAGCCTTCGGGCGCGACCCGGCCGCGCCGTGGTCGTGCAGAAGGTGAAGGGCCACGTTGGCCCGTCCGAGGTGCAGAGCTCTTTCGAGGAGTATTGCCGCGTGGGGAACGATCTTGCCGACCGGTCTGCTCATCGCGGCAGTCGGCATCACGAACCTCGCCGGGATGAGGCCCGCGCTGCTGCGGAGCGCCGCGCTGCCGCAGTGCACCGACCGCATGCTGGACCAACGGAGCGAGGCAGTGGAGGCCGCGGAAGCAGCGGAGGCCCCGCCTCCCGCCCCCGATGCCACGGACGACCTCAGCATCCCATGGTGTGGGGCGGGACTTTCTCCTGGTCCAACGTGAACGCTACCCTGCCAGCTGGGTTGACGCGCGCGCAGCTCCCCCACGGCCGGGTATTTTATGATCGTCTGCTGAAGTGGTGGGGCATTTTGGCCTGGCCAGCCCCGCGCATTTCGCCTCCCGACCCTGGCTTCGGGCAGGTCAGGTCAGCTGCGTCGAGCTAGTGGTGCTTTTCGGGCTTGAGACCCGCCCGCGGACCCTGGCCCTGGTGGGCCGCAAGTGGCACTTGCCCGCTTTGGCCCCGTCCGTCAACGTGGCCCAGCAGACCTTCGAGCAGAAAAGCATGCTCTGCCAGGCCGCGCGGTGCATCCTGCAGAAGCATGCAGATGGTTTCTTGGCGCCGCTCCGGCGCTTTTCGACCGCGCGGCGAATGCGCGGATGCGCGCGCGCAGAAGGACACGTCGCATTCTCCCGCCATGCGCCCGCGCATGCGCTGCCCTGCCATGGCGCACCAGTTGGAACCATTTTTTCGCAGTCCATCAGCGCGCCGAGAGCGCTCGCAGATGGATCAGCCCTTCGCGGCAGTCTTCGGAGGAGCGCCAGCTGTGGACGTCCTTGGCCACGCGCTTGCGGGCGATGCGCTGTCCGCGATCCTCGATCTCGGCACAGACCCGCCCACTGACGCGGTCACACTTGCGAGGCTTCACGTTGAGAGCAGGCGCGAAGGCGCTGAGCAGCACTCCGTCGCGAACAAGGCCCGCGCGCACCGCGGCGGCCGCGGCCTCGTGCTCTCCGACGCCGGCTACGTGTCGTACCTGAATCCCTGCTGCCTCAGTGGCCGCCCGCCGCCCCGCGCCGGCGGCCCGGGCGCGCGGGCCCATGCTCGGTCTGCTGACGACGCTGCTGCAGCCCGGCTGCGGCTCATATGTTGGCCCGGCGCCGTGCGCCGGAACCGGTGTGCGGCCGCGCGTGGCTTCCACATCTTTGGCCTGAACATCGCCGGCGAGCACTGGGAATGCGACCTCTGCGGGCACCGCGGCGACGCCGGCCGCTTGTCGCCGCTCTGGAAGCAAAAGTGCCCCGGCTGGCCTAGCCGCCGCAGTGGCTCGAGCGGTGATGGCGGCCCCTGGCCGCACGTGCGTGCACCGCAGCCCGCGGCTGCCTCCTCCCCCACAATTACTCAATATGAATACTACTCTCCTCCATCCCCTGATGGCGCGCGGAAGGTAGCGGGCACCCCTCCGCGTACTGTTGTTTTACACAGGAATTCCCAGAGTTTGGGTTTTCGCTTGGTTTTTTTTGTTTTTCAAAATGCTGCTCTCGCTGAGGTGCGGGCTTCATTTTCGGGCTTCCGCTTGTTCCGAATCGTGCTCCTGCTGCAGCGTTGGCCTCACTTCCGCGCTTCCGCTCGCTCCGAATCGCGCCCCCGCTGCAGCGCTTGCGTCATATCCCGCGCCACGCCACGGCATACAATGCAATGCTAGGTTGCGTTCCGCTGCGCAATGTCACGCCTTCAGCTGCAGCTGTCATATCCAGTGCCTAAGTGCCACGTCATGCTATGCCATGCTACGTTTTGATCTTCGACGCCATGCTATGCAATGTTATATTCGGGGCCGCTGTGAGAGGCCATGCGTTGCGTTGCAAAGATTTGTGATGTAATTCTTCCCTGCGCCACGCCACGCCATGCTATGACATACTACGCTTGTGCGGTGCTCTTCTATGCCATGCCACGCCGTGCTCTACTATGCATCGCGTGCCCTTTCGGGATCATTGCCCTGTCCAACATCCGACTGTGCGAGTAGAGAGGGGATCTACGCCATGGTAAGGGATGGGAGGGAGGGATCTGATATCATATATGACGCGAGCGCACCTAGCTTGTCTCCCCCCCTCCTCCCCCTCCCCCCCCCATCCCCTGCCGTTGTTTTTTTTGTGCTAATCGGGTGCGGCGACCAGGCTGAGGTCATCTTCGATCCGGGTATCGCGGCGGGCCTCACCCTCACCAAGGCTGTTGTTGTTGTTCAGAACGGATAGTACAACGGATGGTTTCACCAGAGGCGCCAGACAGAGCTGAAGCACGGCCGCGTGGGCATTCTGGCCACCACGGGCTACATCGCGCCCACTTTGTCGCTTCTGGCGGGCCTGAGGTCAGCCGGCACCCTGGACCGTCTTGGCGCGATCTCCGCGGCCCCCGCGGCGGATTGGGCACATATCGCGGCGCGCCGCACGCCCTGCGAGCTATCCCACGGCGAAACCCCACCAGCACGACGGAGTCTTAGCTGCGCGACCCCGAGCAACCCGAGGGGTTCCAGCTTTCTTCCGGAGCGCCCGGAACTTCAGGAGGCCCCCGCAACAGCGCGCCTCTACGATAGCCGTCTGGATGCGCCCGAACCGCCCCCCGCCCCGTCACAGCTGCTTTCCGCGGGGCGACGCCCTCGCCACGGCGACACCAAACACTTCGACGGACTCTAGGTTCCTATTAGAGCGCCGGGGACCGGAGAACCCAGCCGCAGCGCGCCTCAATCTGGGAGCGCCCGAATCGCCACGCCTTGCCACGGCGACCCAGGGCGCCCCGCAGCGACTCGGACGGGTTCCCCGGAAACCCTCCGTGCCACGCGGACCGTTCCACCCTGGGCGCCGCGTTGTCTGCGCGGACGGCGCAGTCCCAGACCTCTTCGACCATGCGCCAGTCAGGTGCCCCCCAGACTTTGGACGGAAGAAGGGGGAGGCGAGGAGCAACTCCAGGGATGCCTTCCGCACGGCGCGGAGCGCCTCACCCCGCGGGCTCCGCCGCCTGCAGGGAAGGTGCAGACCCATCCTGTTGATCGCGCGCCGGCAGTAGGTGCCCCCCCAGGCCTGGAACGGAAGGCAGAGGTGGTGTGGATGGGTTTTCGGGGTGCCTTCCGCGCGGCGCGGAGCGCCCCACCCTGTGGGTTCCGCCGCCCGCAGGGAGGGCGCAGCTTCCACGCGCTGACCATGCGCCGGTTAGGCGCGACCCCACACTTGTCTGTAGGGGAGATGGATGGAGAAGTGCACGGGCCCCTCGGACTAGGAGGAGTCGGCTTGCAGGGGGGCCGGGCGCGGGGGGGGCGCCAACGACCGCGCCGATTCCATCGCGGCCCGCTGCCCCTTCCCGGGGCCCTCAGGAATCCTCCGGGCCCAGTCGGCCTCGCAGTCGGCGCCGGCGTCGCGTCGCCCGCGAGGGCCAGCCGGCGGGCGGGCCGACCTCGTTGCGCATGTTTGGCGCGAGAGACCCGCGCGGGCCTCGCGCTGTGCCCGCGCCCCAGGGCGACGGCCCAGGCCCCTGTAGCCCCCCGCGCTGACGCGATGGCCTCGCGCTGGGCGCAGGAGCGGGCGCCGCCGACCGATCGGTTCGGTTCCGCGCACTTCTCATGCGAGAACGCAAAGCCCCCCATGCTGCTCGCGCGCGCTGAGCAACGCGATGCAGTTGCGACGGCCGCGCGTTCAATTGGAAACCGCAGCGCAAGTTTCCATTCCCGCGCGCGGGGCGGGGCATGAACTTACAGATGCGCCGACGGTCGAGAACTCGCGCGCGCGCCCGCGCCTGCCATGTTGGGCGTGCGCACTGGGTCTGGAAATCTGCGGCTCGGCCGCCCGATGCGCCCCAAAAATCGCTCCGCCCCCCCTCCCGCCCCACCCCCCCCTTCAAAACTCTTCCGCGCTCCTGGAAAAACCATGCCGCCGAGGCGGGAGCTCGGGCCGCGGCTTGGTGGTCCCCGGGGCACAGGGGAATCAAAGGAATCAGCACGGAATCAGTACAGAATCAAAACAGTATCGGCACAACTGCGACCCCTGATTCTGGCGGAATCAAAAGAATCAGTACGGAATCAATACGGAATCAAAGGAGGAATCGGCGATGAAACCAGAATCGGCCAGAACGGGGAAGTAGGCTAAAATCGGTGCCAGAACCCATGGAGAGAGGCCTTTTTCCCGCGAGTTCATTGCGGCGGGTCCGCGGCGCGGGCGCGCCGCGCGACTTCGCTGGTTCAGCGAGGCGCTCAGTCGGCGTTCAGAGTGAACAGGTTGTTTTCAAGGCGATATCCTGGCGGCGCGCTGGCGCATTGCGCATTTGCGTATTCCTGGCGGGCTGTTTGAGGGCGACCCGGCAGCGTCGGCCGAATGGCCCGCCAATGCCGCGCAGCCGATCGCGCGCCCCATGCGGTCACGTCGACCGCCGTGTGCCGCGGCGGCCGCGCGCCCCGGGCCGCGCCATTGCCGCGTTGGATTGGACGGCGCAGCGCTCGTTTTCCAAAAGTCGTCACATGCATATCGCGCGTGTCGAGCCAGCAGCAATCGCTCCCAGAAGCAGCCTTGACGGGCGCCCCATGCCCGTTGTCGCCCGGTTTCGATCCAAATCATTGTTTCTTAGGATGCGCTTGCGCAAATGTGAGCGCGCGGGCAAGTAACGCGCGCGCTTGGCGCAGCTTGGAAAATCCAACATGGAGCCCCCCGGGGGCGCGGGGCGCCGGCGACGCCTCCGCCCGCCTCCCGCGCGCCCGACCCCCCCCGCAAGCCGACTCCTCCTACCTCGGACGCCCGCGGCGCGGAGTGCCCCCCCCCGCGGACTCCGCCGCCTGCGGGGGAGGCGCAGACCCAGCTTGGCCACGCGCCGAATAAGCCTCCGCAAGCCCTGGGACGGACGGAGGGGGAGGTGGAAAGGGATTAGTTACAGGGGCCCCCACGGCGCGGAGCACCTCACCCTGTGGGCTCTGGCGCCCGCGGGGAAGGCGCAGCTTCAAACCGCTGACCACGCGCCGGTTGGGCGCGACCCCGGACCAGGAGATGAGGTGGAGGGAGACGGGCACGCCCCCGCAGACTTGCCCTCCAGCGCGGAGCGAAGGGGGCTCTGTTGACCAGGGGGGCGAGCGCGGTTCTGTCCGCAATTTTTGCGACCTCCTCCCGGCGCAGCGGCGCCGCGCCGCCCTGCGGGCCCAGTGCCCCCGCTACCGGACGGAGCGGCAGCCCAAGACCCTCCGTCGGGGTGCCTTGCCAGGGGGGACCTTTGGCCAGACGGCAACATCAGCACGGATTGCGCGGGCCTGACCATCCGCGTCGAGTAATTACTCGCACCCAGTCCGCCTGCCCTCCCTCGACAGCGGATCGGACGGCCCCCGTCCTCCGAGGGGCGGAGACAGCGCCCTTGAAGACGGCCCCGCGACGGCCTTGGCCCAAGACGACGACCCCGATGCCTATCCCGACACCGACGCCGACGCCGACGACGACGCAGGCGACGACGACGACGACGCCGCCGACGCCGACGCCGACGCCGACCCTGACGCCGGCGCCGACGCCGGCGACGGCCCCGACGACGTCGCCGACGCCGAACCCGCCGTGAACGTCCCTCGTCGCCGCGGCTGGCAAACGGAATCCAGACAGCCCTGGCCCCAGACGGCGACGCCGACGCTCGCCGCGACGCCGACGCCGGCCGCGTCGCCAGCGCGCGTCCTGGATGCCCTTCGTCGCCAGGGGCGGAATGCGGAACCCAGCAGCACAATCGGGAGCAGCGGAACCCAGCAGCACAATCCAGTCGGGGCGGTGCCTGGCGACCGTCCTTGCAGCCCGCCGGGCCCGAGGCGGTAGCCGGCGACTGGGTCACCGCCGACAAACATCAGAACGGGAACCCGTCGCCCGCTCTGGAGGCTCTTCGCTCTGCACCTGCGACGACGGACGCTGGCGGTTCTAGCGCCGAGGGCCGCCCCAGCGCCAGTGTGCGAGGGGAGGCGCCTCCGCCTGCACGGCGTGAGTGAGCTCCTGCCCCTCTTTACAGGCACCTGGGCCACGTCGCCGGACACCCGCGCCCTCTGGGGTTCGTTCACTCCGGATTACAGGAAGCAGGGTGAGGGGCGGGCGCGTCCTGAGGACGTCCCAGCACGCGTCCTGCTCAATTTCCTCAATTCGAAGGGAGCCCTGGCGGCCCGTGTCAGAAGGACGCAGCAAACAGGCGGTGAACCCAGCGCGGCCTGTATCAGTTATTGCGCTCTGCGCGGCGGCGCCAACCGCGACCCCAGCCGGCACGACGCCACTTTCCTCTGGTGCTTCCTCCGCCAGTACAGCCCCGCATTTTCCCTCGCCGATTGGACGCCCCGACCTGGCACACCCTGTCCACTTGGGCAGCGGGGGCCGCCGGCGTCAGCCACAGTTTTTCCTGGCCACGGAGCGTTGCCCACCCTGGCGACGAGCGGCGGCCCCGGCCTTCCGTTTGGCCCACCCTGTCGCCCCAGGCAGTGGGGGCCGCCCTTCTCCCTCCGCGCGCCGCTGCTGCGCCCGGGCTGCTGCATGCAGCCGCCTCGCATTCGGGATCCTGGCCCTGGTCTTGCCGCCTGTTCCCCCGCGCTTTCCCTCCGCGCACCGCCATGGCGCCGAGCTGCTGCCTGCAGCCGCCAGCTGGGTTGCCAGGCTTGGTCTTGCCGCCCGCCACCCCCTCCCCGCCGCCCGCCGCCGGCCCAGCGCATTGCTGGTCACGCCCCTTCTTGGCGATACGTTTTCGCCGCCCCCTCGGCGCCTTCGCTTGGGGAGCGCGCAGACACCGCCTGGTGTTTTAGGCCCCCGATTGTACCGTGCCGTGGGCCTCCAGGCTGGCCCCGGCACCTGCACTGCGCCCTGGCGACGGTGGGCCCCGGCGCAGCAGCCGCCGCAGACCCTGTCGGCGGGGCTTGCCGCGCCGCACGCTCTGGGTGCGACCCGTTTCCCTGAGCGGCCTTCGCTCCCCTTCCCCGGTTTCGGCCGCCGTCCCCGTCTTCCTCCATGTTTGCGCAATGCGCCGCAATTCGCTACAACGGTTCCCCGCTCTCTACAGCTCCTGTGCCAGCGCATTACTCTGATGTGCGCCGACGATAAAGTGTAGAACGTTGTTCGCTGAGAGGGTTGGACGTCTTACGGACATAGTCAGGGGATAGGGGAGAGTAGTGATTGATTGTTTCACGTATTGAGTAGTTGTAAAGTATGGTTCGAGCGACGGGGGGTGTGGGGTGGGGCGGGGGGGGGGCGAAAAGGGGCGAGGAGGAGGCGGAGGAAGATGTCGAGGGAAGTTGGGGCGTTGTTAGTTTGGGAATTGGCCCTCTTCCCTCATGCTCGTCATCGGTCCCCTCGCCCTGGCCTTGCTCGACTACCGCATGCATCTCGATGACGGGAGGCGCGAGCCACGGCCAGATCACATGACTTATAATGCTGCTGCGAAGCCAAACGAGTGACCGATCTATCACACCGAAACGGCAGATGTGGATCCCCCCTTCCACCGCTTCCCACGATCCTCCACCACCGCTTCTTCATCCTCTTCCTCCTCCTTGTTTTCCTCGTCCTCCTCCGGTCTCCTCCGCCATTTCCGACTTTCCTCACTTGGCGGGGAATTCCGAGCCCTACCTTCGCTCATCAACGATTCAGGCAATTCGATTGACGGCGGGCGAGGGCAGGGTTCGAAATTCGCCGAACACGCGGTGAAATTCTAACCTTGCCCGCCTGTCCGCGCCTCCCATCAATTCAGGAGCATCGATGGTTGGCGAGGGTGGGGCTCGGATGCCGCCACCTGCCCATCCTCCTTTCAGCTTACTCTTGCGTCTGTAGATGTGGTCATGTCTGCCAGGCACGTAACGCCACGGAGTGCACGGGTCGCTCGAGAGATGGTGTGGCCGCCCCCATTTTGCAACCTCTCCCGTCGTCCAAAAAATAAGAATCCTACTCATATTCTTCTTCCTCGCGTCTTCTGCCTCGGTCACAGGTGTGGTCCCTCTCCCGTCTCCGCAGGAAGCCATCCGCCCCACGTCCGCGTCGTCGTCGTCGTGGTCGCCGCCGCCGCTGCCGTCGTTCCCCTTCAGGGTCGGCGGCACTGGCCATAAGGCCTTCGCAATCCTACTCCTCCTCCTCCTCCTCCTCCTCCTCCTCCTCCTCCTCCTCCTTGCGTTTTCCTGCCTCGGTCACAGGTGTGGTCCCTGTCGCGCCCCGTCAGGAAGCCATCCGGCTGCTGAAAGCGGCCACCTACGCTGCGGCCGTCGACCCGGAGACCGGCCTGATCGACATGGAGCAGGCCCCCCGGGGGGCGGCCCCCCGCCATCCCTCGACTGGACGTGGGAGTGGCCTCTCGCGGGAGTGGCCTTCGGTGCGGACCCACAGACTGGGTTCCCCCGATCGCTGAACGCGAGGCGGCAGTGGCGTCTTGCGCGCTTGTGTTTGGCCCGCCCGCGGCCCCCAAAAAGCCGCGCACCAAAGGTCACTCTTACCCAGGGTCACTCTTGCGCACGGTCGATCCCTTCCTCGGGGCTACCGAGATGGTTACGGAAAGAGTGAGTGATGAGACCAACAGCAGTTCCTGTGCCCACGCTGAACAGAATTCGCCGTCGCCCTCGCCGCGGACATTGTCAATCCGAGGCAAAAAAGCCGCCTGCCCAACAGCGGCCGCTGCTGTTTTCCGACAACGTTGGCGGTTGGGCATCGTACCCATTTTGCCGTACCCATCTCGGGCGACCGGACTCCCCTTGGGAGCGGTCAAGAGGGGGGGTGATGGCCAGGTCGGGCAGGCCGAGGATGAGGGGAGATCGTTCCAGAGCGTTCCGTCATGCTCTCGGAGCGTTCTGGTTTGCTTTGGAGCTGCCGCGGCGCGCGATACTTGCTCTGGACCTGCCGGCTTTCGGGAATTCCTGATTTATCTGCATCCGAATGTCGGGGCAACCATGATAGCAAGAATGGGGCAATTTGGCCAGGGTACCCTTGCATCCTTGCCCCTTCGGCGCATCCTTGCCAACTTTCGCTGGCCAACGTTCGGCAAGGATGGCGGCGCGTCAGGGTACCCTTGCATCCTTCGGAATTCGGCCGCGCTCCGCGCGGAAAACCTCAACATGGCGTTCCAAGGCCCTTGCATCCTTACCGCGCATCCTTATTATCCGGGTTGAGAGTACGGAAAGAAGGGGTACAAAGACCGACGGCATTTCTGTGTCATTTTGAACAGAGTTCGTTGTCGGTGCCGTTGCGGGCCTTGTCCATTCGAGACAGAAGGCCGCCTGTGCAACAGCGGTCGCTGTTGGTTTTGGACAACGCATTTGTTGTTGGGCATCGTAATTATCAATTTTTCCCGTACCCATTCCGGTTGTCCAAAGGATGTCTCTTCCCCATTCGACTTCGTCTTCCTTTTTTGTTTTTTGTCTAACCAAGGGGGGGTGTTATCATGGCCGCGGCCAAGGCATCTCTCCTGATCTCATGGCCCCTCTTCTCATTCCAGCACGTCCCACGGGCCCTCTCGGACGCCCCCATCCCCCATCCGCCGCCTCCTCCCCACTCTCTTCATTTCTTGCCCTCGCAGATAGCGCCGTAGTTCTTGGTGTCCGAGGGCCACGCTGCATCGGCGACGGATCCACGCTGCAGCGCGATCCCCAACTAGCTTTTTCTCCATCCCGACGTTGCCGAGGCATCGTCGATGCATTCGCCATGCGCTGTGATCTGCGGACCCCATCTGCTCCGGCCCCACAGGGGAGGCGTCCACCCCCCCTCACCCGCCGCCTCTTCCCAGTCAAGGTGTTCCCCCGAGACCCCCCGGGAAGCGAGTGACCAGAAAGCACGCGCGACGTCGCTATCATGCCGGCCTCCTGCCGCTTCCGTGCGGAGTGAGGCATCAGGTTTGCGTGCAGTTGCAATCATTCAGACCCGCTCTCGCGCTTGGAGCACCCACTGCATTCCCCCTGCCTGAACCACTTCCACCATACGATTTTCTTCCATCCCTTTCCCATCCACCCCGTCTTACCATCCCGCCCAGCGCCCCCCCCCGGCTGACAGCTCATCGTGGGCATGGGGGCCGCTCGCCGCAAGCGCAACAAGGAGCTGGAGCAGCTGATCCAGGACTCCGCCGTATCGAAGACGCCTTCGGCGAATCACCGCCGCCCCCTGCTTTCTTGGAAGCGCCTGTGTGGCCGAACGTTGAGGACAGACCTGCCAAGCTATCGGACCATGTGTTCCCCGAATCGGTTTGGAAAGCCTTCGGGGAACACGTGGGCATCTCGAAGGTCATCTTGGCCGTCTGGAGGCCATTTTGACCCTTTCGGGCCTTCCTGGAGGACGTCTTGGAGGGCTCTTGGGCCGTCTTGGAGGCCATCTTGAGCGTCTTGGAGACCTCTTGGGCCGTCTTGGGGGCCTCTTGGGGCCGTGTCTTGGGCCGCTTGAGCGATCTTTGGGGGCACTTGGGCCGTCTCGGGTCGTCGGAAGGCAGAAACAAAGCAAATGCCACAATCTTTCAAACATTCCATTGGGAAATCAAGGATTTTGGCCTTTTCGGGCCTTCCTGAAGGCCCTCTTGGAGGCCTCTTGGGCTGTCTTGGGCCATCTTAGGGCCATGTTCGGCCGTCTTGGTGGGCTCCTGGTCGGTCTGACGCTGTCGGAAGCCGTTTGGGGTGCCTCTATGGGCCGACTTGGGGCCCTCTTGGAGGCCCATCTTGCGCGTCTTAAAGGCCTTCTGTGCCATCTTGTCTTGGGGCCCTCTTGGGCCGTTCTGGGGCCATCTTAGAGGCCTCTTGGGCAATGTTTCGGCGATCTTCGGGGGCTCTTGGGCCGTCTCGGGCCGTCGGAAGAAGCAAATGTCAAAATCCGTCAACACCCTTAGGAAAATCAAGGTTTTGGGCCTCTTCTGGCCTTCCTGGAGGCCCTCTTGGGGGCCTCTTGGGCCGTCTAGGGCCAGCTTCGAGCCAACTTCGGCCATCTTGGTGGGTTCCTGGCACGTCTGACGCCGTCGGAAGCCGTCTTGGTGACCTTTTCTGGGCCGACTTCGGGCCCTCTTGGGGCGCTTCGGGGCCGTCTTGCATCTTGGGAGTCTTGGAGGCCATCTTGGGCGTGTTGGAGGCCTTGGGCCGTCTTGGGGCCCTCTTGGGGCCGTTTTGGAGGCCACTTGGGCCGTCATGAGGCCCTATTGGGGGCCTCTTGGGCGATCTTGGGGGCCTCTTGGGCCGTCTTGGGCCGTCAAGGCGCAAATGCCACAATCCTTCAAACACCTAGGAAAAATCAATGATTTTGGCCCTTTCGGGCCTTCCTGGAGGACGTCTTGGAGGGCTCTTGGGCCGTCTTGGAGGCCTCTTGCGGGCCTCTTGTGCCGTCGTAGGCCATCTTGAGGCCATTGTGGGCCCTCTTGGAGGCATCTTGGGGCCATCTTAGCCGTCTTGGAGGCCATCTTGGGCCGTCTTGGAGACGTCTTGGAGACCATCCTGGGCCATCTTGGCCGTCTTGGACGCCATCTTGGGCCAACTGGAGGAAACAGATGCACGACGGACGCGTTTTGAGATCCTTTCCGGGTGGCCGGCGGGACGGGCCGAAGCGCCAGGGGGAGTTCTGTGGGAAAAAGAACCAAAACCAAAAGCCATATCATTCGGCACGCCAGGCACCCCTTTGTTAAATCATAAGGGGGCGGCGTATCGAAGACGCCTTCGGCGAATCACCGCCGCCCCCTGCTTTTTTGGTAGCGCCTGTGTGGCCGAACGTTGAGGCTAGACCTGCCAAGTTATCGGACCATGTGTTCCCCGAATCGGTTTGGAAAGCCTTTGGGGAACACGTGGGCATCTCGAAGGTCATCTTGGCCGTCTGGAGGCCATTTTGACCCTTTCGGGCCTTCCTGGAGGACGTCTTGGAGGGCTCTTGGGACGTCTTGGAGGCCTCTTGCGGGCCTCTTGTGCCGTCGTAGGCCATCTTGAGGCCATTGTGGGCCCTCTTGGAGGCATCTTGGGGCCATCTTAGCCGTCTTGGAGGCCATCTTGGGCCGTCTTGGAGACGTCTTGGAGACCATCCTGGGCCATCTTGGCCGTCTTGGACGCCATCTTGGGCCAACTGGAGGAAACAGATGCACGACGGACGCGTTTTGAGATCCTTTCCGGGTGGCCGGCGGGACGGGCCGAAGCGCCAGGGGGAGTTCTGTGGGAAAAAGAACCAAAACCAAAAGCCATATCATCCGGCACGCCAGGCACCCCTTTGATAAATCATAAGGGGGCGGCGTATCGAAGACGCCTTCGGCGAATCACCGCCGCCCCCTGCTTTTTTGGTAGCGCCTGTGTGGCCGAACGTTGAGGCTAGACCTGCCAAGTTATCGGACCATGTGTTCCCCGAATCGGTTTGGAAAGCCTTTGGGGAACACGTGGGCATCTCGAAGGTCATCTTGGCCGTCTGGAGGCCATTTTGACTCTTTCGGGCCTTCCTGGAGGACGTCTTGGAGGGCTCTTGGGGCCGTCTTGGAGGCCATCTTGAGCGTCTTGGAGACCTCTTGGGCCGTCTTGGGGGCCTCTTGGGGCCGTGTCTTGGGCCTCTTGGGCGATCTTTGGGGGCACTTCGGCCGTCTCGGGCCGTCGGAAGGCAGAAAATAAAGCAAACGCCACAATCCTTAAAACCCATGGGGAATCAATGATTTGGACCTTTTCGGGCCTTCCTGGAGGCCCTCTTGGAGGCGTCTTGGGCCATCTTAGGGCCATGTTCGGCCGTCTTGGCGGGCTCCTGGTCCGTCTGACGCCGTCGGAAGCCCTTTGGGGTGCCTCTATGGGCCGACTCGGGGCCCTCTTGGAATGCTCCAGGGCCGTCTTGGAGGCCCATTTTGGGCGTCTTAGAGGCCTCCTGTGCCGTCTTGGGGGCCTCTTGGGACCGTCTTGGGGCCTTCTTGGGCCGTTCTGGGGTCGATCTTTCGGCGATCTTCGGGGGCTCTTGGGCCGTCTCGGGCCGTCGGAAGGCCGAAAAGAAGCAAATGTCAAAATCCGTCGAAGCCATTAGGAAAATCAAGGTTTTGGGCCTCGTCTGGCCTTCCTGGAGGCCCTCTTGGGGGCGTCTTGGGCCGTCTTGGGCCAGCTTCGAGCCAACTTCTGCAATCTTGGTGGGTTCCTGGCACGTCTGACGCCGTCGGGAGCCGTCTTGGGGGCCTTTCTGGGCCGACTTGGGGCCCTCTTAGGGCGCTTCGGGGCCGTCTTGCAGGCCATCTTGGGCGTCTTGGAGGCCATCTTGGGCGTGCTGGAGGCCTCTTGGGCCATCTTGGGGCCCTCTTGGGGCCGTCTTGGAGGCCAATTGGGTTGTCATGGGGCCCTTTGAGGGGCCCCTTGGGCGATTTTGGGGGCCTCTTGGGCCGTCTTGGGCCGTCGGAAAGCCGAAAATGCGCAAATGCCAAAATCCTTCAAACACCTAGGAACAAATCAATGATTTTGGCCCTTTCAGGCCTTCCTGGAGGACGACTTGGAGGACTCTTGGGCCGTCTTGGAGGCCTCTTGCGGACCTGCTGAGCCATCTTGGCCGTGTTGGACGCCATCTTGGGCCGTCTTAGAGGCATCTTGGGGCCATCTCAGCCGTCTTGGAGGCCATCTTGGGCCGTCTTGGAGACGTCTTGGAGACCATCCTGGGCCATCTTGGCTGTCTTGGACGCCATCTTGGGCCAACTGGAGGAAACAGAGGCACGACGGACGCGTTTTGAGATCCTTTCCGGGTGGCCGGCGGGACGTTGAGGCTAGACCTGCTAAGCTATCGGACCATGTGTTTCCCCAACCGGTTTGGGAAGCCTTCGGGGAACACGTGGGCATCTTGAACGTCATTTTGGTAGTCTGGAGGCCATTTTGACCCTTTCGGGCCTTCCTGGAGGACGTCTTGGAGGGCTCTTGGGCCGTCTTGGAGGCCATCTTGAGCGTCTTGGAGACCTCTTGGGCCGTCTTGGGGGCCTCTTGGGGCCGTGTCTTGGGCGATCTTTGGGGGCACTTCGGCCGTCTCGGGCCTTCGGAAGGCAGAAAAAAAGCTAATGCCACAATCTTTCAACAATTCCATCGGGAAATCAATGATTTTGGCCTTTTCGGGCCTTCCTGGAAGCCCTCTTGGAGGCCTCTTGGGCCATCTTAGGGCCATGTTCGGCCGTCTTGGTGGGCTCCTGGTCCGTCTGACGCCGTCGGAAGCCGTTTGGGGGGCCCCTATGGCCGACTTGGGGCCTTCTTGGAATGCTCCAGGGCCGTCTTGCAGGCCCATCTTGGGCGTCTTAAAGGCCTCCTGTGCCGTCTTGGGGGCCTCTTGGGACCGTCTTGGGGCCTTCTTGGGCCGTTCTGGGGTCGATCTTTCGGCGATCTTCGGGGGCTCTTGGGCCGTCTCGGGCTGTCGGAAGGCCGAAAAGAAGCAAATGTCAAAATCCGTCAAAACCCTTAGGGACATCAAGGTTTTGGGCCTCGTCTGGCCTTCCTGGAGGCCCTCTTGGGGGCGTCTTGGGCCGTCTTGGGCCAGCTTCGAGCCAACTTCGGCCATCTTGGCGGGTTCCTGGCACGTCTGACGCCGTCGGGAGCCGTCTTAGGGGGCCTTTTCTGGGCCGACTTGGGGCCCTCTTGGGGCTCTTCGGGGCAGTCTGGGAGGCCATCTTGGGCGTCTTGGAGGCTATCTTGGGCGTGTTGGAGGCCTCTTGGGCCGTCTTGGGGCCCTTTTGAGGCCGTCTTGGAGGCCACTTGGGCCGTCGGCGATCTTGGGGGCCTCTTGGGCCGTCTTGGGCCGTCGTCGGAAAGCCGAAACGGCGCAAATGCCAAAATCCTTCAAACACCTAAGGAACATCAATGATGTTGGCCCTTTCAGGCCTTCCTGGAGGACGTCTTGGAGGGCCGTCTTGGAGGCCTCTTGCGGGCCTGTTGGGCTATCTGAGGCCGTCTTGGGTACATCTTGGGCCGTCTTGGAGGCATCTTGGGGCCGTCTTAGCCGTCTTGGAGGCCATATTGGGCTGTCTTGGAGACGTCTTGGAGACCATCTTGGGCCAACGTGGCCATCTTGGAGGACATCTTGAGCCGTCTTGGAGGATTTTTTGTGGACGTTGCAGTCCTGGAAGAGCCTCCCGGGACCCCGGCGGGACGGGACGAAGCCCCGGGGGAGTTCCTTTGAAAAAAAGAACCAAAACCAAAACCGAAAGGATCCAGCACGCCAGGCACCCATGCGATGAATCGACAGGGGGCGGCGGATGACGGAAAGCGCGCGTTAGCGTGCGGTCCGTTCGTCGGAAGAAATCCTCGTTTTTTTATTGAGTAGGACGGCCTTCGGGGCTTAAAAACAGCGTTTCGCTCGAGACATCCTCGGAAAACGCTTCTTGGGCGCTTCTTGGGCCGTCTTGGGCGCCTAAGACAGCCCAAGAAGCGGCCAAGACGGCGCCCAAGACGGCCCAAGACGGCCCAAGACGCGCCCAAGACGGCCCAAGAGCGCTCCAAGAGAGTCCAAGACCGCCCAAGGCGGCCTCAAGACATCCCAAGGGGCCTCCACGACGCCCCAGGAGGCGCCCACGAGGCGTCCCAAGAGGGCCCCACGAGGCCAAAATCATTGATTTTCTGATGGAAAACGTGCTGTTTTAGCATATACGGCTTTTCGCCTTTTCATTGCTTTGAAGACGGTCCAAGAGGCCCCCAAGACCGCCCCAAGACGGCCCAAGATGTTCCCAAGAGGCCCCCAAAATAGGCCAAGAGAGTGCCAAGACGGCCCAAGAGGCGCCAAGACGGCCCAAGACGGCCCCAGGACGGCCCCAAGAAGGCCCCAAGAGGCCCCCAAGAGAGCCCAAAGACGGCCAAAGGCAGCCTACTCCCTTCACCCCCGCAGCCCAGAAGCTCCCAGGAGGCCCCGAGAAGCCCCAAAAGGTCCCCAATAGGCACCCAAGAGGCTCCCCAAGAGCCCCCCAAGAGGCCCCAAATACTCCCAAAGGCTCTTAGCGCCGCGGCTCCCAAGAGCGAGCGGTGACGTAATCGAGCTGATAAGACCACAGCTCCCAATAGAGAGCTGCGGCGTAATAAGTTCTTGACGCCAGGGCACAGGGACGGGCGGCAACGCGTGGACAACGAGCGGTCCACGCAAGGAAAACGCGGGGTGCTGGAAAGCTGGCAGCCCAAACGCGGAAAACGCAACGCGACCCGACCGCCCCTCCAAAACAAGAAACGCGCTCAAAGAAAGTTCCGCGACTCTCCGAGGCTGAGATAGGACAAGAGCGAGGGGAAGGGAGTCAATCAGAGGTGTCAGAGCGGACGAGCCAGCGATCTCGTGCGCTCTGAAAGTAAGTGCGCTTTCCGTCCCCGTGCCAAGCAGGTCCAATGGCCTTCGGCCCATCCCGCCACCATGCCTCGTGGGTATGAAGCTTATTGGATGTTCGTTGGGATCTCGTGGGAGGCTTGTCGGGAGCCTCTTGGAGGCAGTTTGGACGCCTCTTGGGAACTTCTTGGGGCCTCTTTTGGGCCTCTTGGGGTGCATCTTGGGGCCTCTTGGGGGCCTGCTGGGGGCCTCTTGGAGTGGGGCTTCCTGGGGGCTTCTTGGGGCGGAAGGCTAGGATTTTCAGCTTGTGTTCCCTCTTTGGGGGCCACCGTTGGGCCCTGTTCAGCCGTTTTGGCCGCTTCTTGGCTTGCCTTGGGGCCCTCTTGGGCCGTCTTCGGGCTCTTTTGGGGGCCCCTTGGGCCGTCTTGGGGCTGTGTTGGGATCGTCTGGGGACGTCTTGGAGCGGGGGAAAGCCGACAAGGCGGGAAAACGAAAATCCGTTAGAAAGCGTCTTTCCACGACTCGAGGTGGTCTGGGATCGTCCTGGAGGCCTCTTGGAGCCTTCTGGGCCCCTTCTTGGGCCAAAACGAGTCATGCGGGGAGACTCGGGGGAGCCCAGGGGAACCGCGGGAGGCCCAGGAGATTTGGCAATTTGGGTTCCAGGCCCCTAAGAGACTCCTGAGGAGTGAGGACTGAGGCTCTGGGGATGAGGCAGAGGACCTGAGGACACGCCCACTCCGTGCTCAGAGGCACGGTGGCCGATCCTCCTCATCAGGAGAAGGAGGGAGGAAGAGCGGGAGGGGGAGATTCTTGAAAGGGGCATCGTCCCTCATCTTCTTCATCGCACCCTCCTCCATCCACAATGCCATGATAGTTGCCGCGCCATCTCTCCCTCCCCTGATAACCCTTCACTCTCGTCCTCGTCCGCCTTCCTCATTCTCCCACCACCCCATCTCCCTCCTCTTCCCCATCTCCCCGCTCATCTCCATCATTGTCCTTCCAACTATCTATCCTCCCCTCATCCGTCTCCTCTCACCCTCCTGCTGATGCTGTTCCTCCTCTCGCCCTCTCCTTCCTCTATCCCTCCCCATCCTTGCCTCTTTCATATCTCCCTCTCCCTCCCCATCCCGACCACATTCATCCCTCCCTCCCCATCTCCATCCCATCTTCTTCCTCTTCCTCTACCCTTCCCTCCCTCCTGCGCCCTCCTCTCCTCGTGCCCTGAGCCATGTGTGCAATTTCTGAACGCAACCCATCGAAGGTATCTCGACAAGTTTCGTGCTGGGCAGTGGCCCGGGGAACAGGGATCGACATGAAAGGCCACCTCGTGTTTCGCTTGTCGCCTCGGATTCGCAGCGCGAAGGGGTTCGTTCACTCGCCCCCCGCGCGCCCAGGACATCGTCAGCGAGGCCGGCGACAGGCAGCTCGGCCAGGAGCAGGTGAAGGTGGCCCTGAACGAGAAGCTCGGGGAGCGGAAGGACGGGCCTTGCGACCGCGCAGCGGGAGCATGGGAGGAGGAGGACGACGACGACAAGGAGGAGGAGGAGGAGAAGGAGGAGGAGGAGGAGGAGAAGGAGGGACGGTGAGGGCGAGGGAGAGGGGGAATGGGGCAGGTCGAACGGGGACGAGAGCGGAGGATGGGAGAAGCGGAGGAGGGCGGGGGAGGACGACTGGGAAATGGAGGAGGAGGTCCCCCTCCCTCATCCCCTCTCGCCCTCTGTCATCGAGAGGCGTGAGAAGACCCCGCGCCGAGGAGCAGCTGGCCAGCGACGCGGAGCTAAGGTCGGTGCTGAATTCTCTGGAGCAGCAGGGCGCGATCCGCCGGCAGGGCAAGATGATCGAGGAGCCCCGGGCAGGAGGATTTGGAAGTCGAAGAAGAAGAAGAAGGAGAAGAACAATAATCAGCAGCATAACCATCAATGTTCCGAGCACCGCGGCGGATCCCTTGAATTTGGGCTGGACCCCAGTGGCAGCGCCTCTGGCGCCGCCCCTGGCGCACTCCGCGCGCCAGGAGGGAGGCTGCAGCGCCGATCCAAGACGTTTGCGCGGGGCTCCGAGACTTTAAAAATGTATGTCGATGCTCATTTCGATTGCGCGGAAGTTCTGGAAGGTCTTGAGGGGTTCTAGTGGCACTGGTTCTCTTCGCCTCTCTTCATCCTCTTATCCTTCACCCATCCGCTCCCTCGTAATCTTCCTCGTAATCAATCGTTCTTCCAGAAGCGGCCTTGCTCAGGTCGGGGTACATTCCGATAGCGCAGTTCTTACGCTTCGTCTCGCCCAGCCCCGCCTTTTTCTTTGAGCCTCGCACACACACAGTCGTGCGGCCGCAATGTTTTCCCCAATCTTCTCGCTCCTGGGTGTCAGGGATTCTGGCTGCCGCTGGCCACCGTGGGCTGAGTGTTGGAGCCGTGGGAGTGGCATGCAGGGGATTGCGGGCCGATCTCGTCGTGGTCGCAGCACGGGACACGAAAGGACGAGGCGGTCTCGTGCAGGGCGGGGAGGCGGTGGGCCCTCGAGGCCGTTGCGGCGCGGCACCGTCACGTACACGTGCGCGCCACCATGGGGTACAGCCAGGACCCCAAGATAAGGGGACCCCGTCAGTAGTAGGGCCCCGGAGCCCCTGAGCGTGCCAGAATCACTAATCCAGGTCTGTTGTAGTTGGTGCTTTCTCGGGTGACAGCAATTCCGGTTAGTGGAACGGGGCGGGGGGGGTCGCCCCCCAGTACACATCATTAAACCAGGTTCCATTAAACCCAGTTCTGCCAACGCCCGACACCACCCCACACCGATGGGCGAAGGGTCGTCTTGCGCTCATGCTATGGTATTCCAATTGCCTGCGGCAAGTCCCGTCACCGTGCCAGCCCAGCATTCTGGGTGGCGACTGTTTGAGGGGAGCACGGCAAGCCGTCACGTGTTACACCTCGCAAGCTTGGGAGAGCCGTGGGGAGGATGATGAGGATGGTCAGGGCGATGCTGCTGACGAGTAGAAGGATGAGCTGTAGGAGGCGGAAGAGGAATTTCGTCACATGTGATTCTTTTCGTCTTCACTTGTTGAGGAGTTCTCATGCAGCTCATGTGTGTTATCTTGGGGCCGTCTTGGTCTCCTGTGGGGCAGCCTTGGGGGATCCATGTGGCCTTCTTGGGGCCCTTTGGGTCGTCGTTCGGCCCTCACGGGCCGTCTTGGGGTTCTCTTGGTCGTATGGAGGTCGTCTTGTGGCCGTCGTGGGGCCATTTGGGCGCCGTCTTTGCCATCGAGGGGCCCTCTGAGGCCGTCGTGGCTCCCTCCAGAGGTCCTCTTCAGCCAGGTTGGGGCCATCTTGGAGGCCTCTTTGGCCATGACGGGATCCTACTGGGCAATGGGGACTCTTGGTTGGCGATGACAGGCGTGACCGGAACGGGGGCGGGGATGGGGGGCGGTCGCGTCACGATTCGCGCAGGCGCCGTCTGGGAACGGGTAGGGCCTGGAATTAAGTCGGGCCTGTCCCTCTACAGGAGGAACATTCACAAATAGTCAAACAATAGTCTGGGGACGATTTTATGTTTTGTTTCTGCTGTTTGGGGGCATGTTTTAGGTATTGTTTCATTCGTCCTTCCAAATCCGCCTGCAGGGGGACACGCCCGACCTAAGCCTAGGACTGATTAGGGACAGCTTACATAGCATATCCGTAAGTGTTAAGGATCTGCTGTTTCAGGGCATGCGCCATGCTATGGGTCTGCAAGGACCTGCCATGGATAGCTAAGCACAGCGCAAGTAATGACTGATCACAACATATGGGTTTGCTCCCTTCTCCCTGCTCCCTCCTGCTCCTCATCCTTCTCGTTCCTCCCTCGTCTCTTCCCCTTCCTCCGTCGTCGTCGTCGTCGTCGTTGTCGTCGTCCTGTTCCTCATCTTCTCGTCGTCCTGGTCCTCCTTCCTAGTTTAACTATCGAAGACGCCTACGACGAATCACCGCTTCCCCCTGCCTTTTGGGAAGCGCCTCTGTGGCGAAAAGTTTGGCCCCAGCTTGGCCAAGCTATCGGACTATGTGCTCCCCCGTCCGCTCTGGAAACTCTTGGGGGGAACACCTGGGGGAGGATGAGAGGAAGGATCAGGAGAAGGAACAGGAGGAGGAGGAGGAGGAGGAGGAGGAGGGAGAAGAGGAGTAGGACCATTAAGGCCTTCTTGGGGGCCTCGTTGGCTGTCTTAGGGTGTTCCTGGCCCATCTGACGCCGTCGGGAGCCGTCTTGAGGGCCTCCCTGAACCGACCTAGAGCCCTCTTGGGGTGCTTCATGGCCGTCTTGGAGGCCATCTTGGGCGTCTTGGAGGCCTCTTGGGCCGCCTTGGGGCCGTCTTGGGGGCCTCTGGGGCCGTCATAGGGCCATCTTGAAGGCTGCTTGGGCGAACTTGGGGCGATCTTGGGGGCCTATTGGGCCGTCCCGGGCCGTTGGCCGTGGGAAAGCCGAAACGTAGCCAATACAAACACCCTTCAACAACACAAGAAATATCGATGATGTTTGCCTCTTCAGGCCTTCCTGCATACCCTTTTGGAGGCCTCTTGGGCTGTCTTGGAGCCATCTTAGACAGTCGTGAGGCCAGCTTGGACCGTTTTGGTGGCTTCTTGAGCAGGCTTGGACGCATCTTGGACCCTCTTGGGCATTTTTGGAGGCCATCTTGGACCATCTTGGGCGAACTTTGAGGCCATCTTGGGCCATCTTGATTGTCTTGGAAGCGATTCGGTTTTTTTTCCTGCGGATCGGGCGGCCTTCGGGCGGCCGGCGGCAAGCGCCGAAGCCCAAGGAAAGTTCTTTAGGAAAAGGGCCAAATCGAAAAACAGTTATAAATCAACAGGGGGTGGCGGATCGAAGGCGCCTACGGCGAGTCACCGCCGCCCCCTGCCCTTTCGGAAGCGCCCATGTGGCCGAACGTTACGGCCAGAGCCCTGCCAAGCTATGAGCCCGTTTCTTTCTTGCTTGGGGCATGACGGGCGTCGTGGCCTCCGCTCCCCCCCCCCTGTGACGTAACGCTCCCCCCCCCAGTGCGCTCCAGGCACTGCTGCCGTGCGCATTGGGATCCGCGTAGGTGTCCGCGCAGGAGTCCGCATAGGTGTCTTGTCCGCAGTCGTCGTGGTGGTGGTGGTCGTCGTCGTCGTCGTCGTCGTCCGTCGTCGTCGCTCGTGGTTCGTCGCTCGTCGCTCATCGTCGTCGTGCGCGCGGACGCGGCTGGAGCCTGTTTTTGAGTCCGGGCCGATGACAGCAATCATTCGGGGGGGGGGAGGGGGGGTCGATGACGTCACGTTTCGCGCCGGCGGCGTCTGGGAATGCTGAGGAATGACGCAGGACGGGTAGCACGAACATGTAGGTGGCGATCTGCACCACAACGCGTGCGTACATCACGGTGCCCGCGTGCACCACAGCGCCTGTGTACACCACACCGCCTATGTACACCACAGCAGCCGCGTGCAACACAGCGTCAGTTTGTGCCACCGTGCCTGCGGGCACAGCAGCTCCTGTGTACACCACAGCGCCTCCGTACACCACATCAGCCGTGCGCAACACAGCACCATTGTTGTGTATAGAATATTAGAAGGAATCCTTGTGACAAAATGGAGCGCTTGTGGATTCCAGAGAAAACAATGGAAAACAAATCCTTCTGGACAAAGGAGCTTCGCTGGAACCTACGAGTCCCCCCGAGTCCGCCCGCATCACCCTAGTTCCCATTTGCGTCCAGGAGGCTCCAGGTAAATTGGCCGTCCGAGAACCAAGTGGACCGATTCAATCGACCCCTCTGCGGTGCACGCTGAGATGCGCACGTGCGTTGTAACGCCAAGCCGCTCGACAGGGGTAAGAAGGAGGAGAAGGAGGAGAAGAAGGAGGAGGAGGAGGAGGTGGAGGAGGAGGGAGGAGGGAAACACGTCGCATTCGATTATCAAAACTTTCCTGGCGTGGCGTTTCGTTGTCCGCAGCAGATCCTCACGTACATGCTCCTTCTACCTGTCCTATGCACGCAGGCATTATGGTGTACATCAGCGCTGCGTTGCACGCGGATGCTGTGGTGTAGACAGGCGCTGTGGCGTGCACAGGCGCTGCGGTGCACGCAAGCACTGTGGTGTACACAGGCGCTGTGTTGCACATGGCTGCTGCGATGTATGTACACCAGCGCTGTAGTGCTCCCTACACAGGCGGTGCGTTGCACACGGCTGTTGCGGTGTATGCAGGCGCTGTGGTGCACACGCGCGGTGCGGTGCACGCGAGCGTTGTGGTGTACACAGGCGCAGTGGGCAGATCGCCACCTGCATGCTGCTCGCGTCGTCGTCGTCGCTCGTCGCTCGTCGCGTCGTGCGCGCGGGCGCGGCTGTGGTGCCGGAACACACGGCGGGGGGGGCGTCACGTCACACCCCCCCCGCTCTCCCCCCCCCATGACGCCCGTCATCGCCGAGCATAAAGAAGCGCGCTCTATCGGACCATGTGTTCCCCGAGTCGGTTTGGAAAGCCTTCGGGGAACACGTGGGGGAGGATGGGGAAGGGGAGGAGAGTGAAGAATGGGCGTGTTCGGGGACCCTTGGGGGTTCTTGTGAGCTTTTGGAGGCGTCTTGGGACTTGCTGGCCGTCTGAGGCCATCTTGAGGCCATTTTGGGCAGTTCTGGGTGCATGTTGGGACCATCATCGCCGTCTTGGAGGCCATCTTGGCCGTCTTGGAGGCATCTTGAAGGTCATCTTGGCCGTCCTTTCGGGCCTTCCTGGAGGACGTCTTGGAGGTCTTTTGGGCCGTCTTGGAGGCCTCTTGCGAGCCTTTGGGGCAGTCTAAAGCCATCTTGAGGCCATCTGGGGCCGTCTTGGGTGCATCGTTGAGCCTGGAGACCTTCTTGGCCGTCTTGGAGGCATCTTGGAGGCCATCTTCGGTGTCTTCGGGGCCGTCTTGGGCTCTTCTTGGGGGCCTCTTGGGCTGTCATGAGACCATCTTGGAGGCTTCTTGGGCGCTCTTGGGACAATGTTTGGGGCCTTTTGGGCCGTCTTGTGCCGTCGGAGAGCTGATAAGAAGTAAATGCAACAATCCTTCAAACACCTAGAGAAATTAATGTGTTGCCCTTTCGGGCCTTCCTGGAGGGCGTCTTGGAGGCTCTTGGGGGCCTCTTCGCCAGTCTGAGGCCATCTTGGAGCCATCTTGGGCCGTCCTGGAGGCTTCTTGGACGAACTTGAAGGCAGCTTGGACTCTCTCGGGCCGTCTTGGAGGTCATCTTGGATCATCTCTGGCGATTTGGAGGCCATCTTGGAGGCCATCTTGGGCCAACGTGACCATCTTAGAGGCCATTGTGAGCCGTCTTGGAGAATTGTTTCCAGTCGTTCAGGTGGTTTACGCGGCCTTGTACTGCCATTTCGGGTGGCCGGCGGGACGGGCCGAAGCCCCAGGGGGAGTTCTGAAAGGACCCAAACCGAAAGGATCCAGCACGCTGGGCACCCCTGTGACAAGCGCAAGGGGAGGCGGATCGAAGACGCCTACGGCGAATCACCGCCGCCCCCTGCCTTTGTAGAAGCGCCTATGTGGTCGAACGTTGAGGCCAGACCTGCCAAGCTATCGGACCATGTGTTCCCCGAATCGGTTTGGAAAGCCTTCGGGGAACACGTGGGCATCTCGAAGGTCATCTTGGCCGCATGGAGGCCATTTTGACACTTTCGGGCCTTCTTGGAGGGCTCGTAGGCAGTCTTGGAGGCCATCTTGAGCGTCTTGGAGGCCTCTTCGGCCGTCTTGGTGGCCTCTTGGTGCCGTCTTGGGCGCCTCTTGGGCCGTTCTGGGCCATCTTGGAGGCCTCTTGGGCGATCATTGGGCGATCTTCCGGGGCTCTTGGGCCGTATCGGGCCGTTGGAAGGCCGAAACGAAGCAAATGTCAAAATACTTCAAACCTAAGGAACATAACTCTTTTTGGTTTGTTCTGGCCTTCCTGGAGGCCCTCTTGGAGGCCTCTTGGGCCGTCTTGGGCCAGCTGCGAGCCACCTTCGGCCATCTTGGTGGGCTCCTGGCTCGTCTGACCCCGTCGGAAGCTACTTGGGGGGCCTTTCTGGGCCGACTTGGGGCCCTCTTGGGGTGCTCCAGGGCCGTCTTAGAGGCCATCTTGGGTGTCTTGGAGGCCTCTTGGGCCGTCTTCGGGCCCTCTTGGGGCCGTCTTGAGGGGCCTCTTGGGCCGTCACGGAGCCATTTTGGATGCCTCTTGGGCGATCTTGGGGCGACCTTGGGGCCTCTTGGGCCGTCTTGGGCCGTCGGAAAGCCGAAAAGGCGGAAATGCCAGAATCCTTCAAACACCGAAGGAAAATCAATGATTTGGGCCTCGTCGTAACTTCCTGGAGGACCTCTTGGAGGCCTCTTAGGCCGTCTCGGAGGCCTCTTGCAGACCTTTTGGGCCGTCTTAGACCATATTAAGGCCATCTTGGGCCGTCTTGGAGGAATCTTGGGGCCATCTTGGCCGTCTTGGAGGCCATCTTGGCCGTCTTGAAGGCATCTTGGAGGCCATCTTGGCCGCCTTGGAGGCCATCTTGGTCGCCTTGGAGGCCTCTTGGGCCGTCTTGGGGCCCTCTTGGGGCCGTCTTGGGGCCTCTTTGGCCGTCACGGGGCCATCTTGGAGGCCTCTTGGGCGATCTTGGGGGTCTCTTGGGCCGTCTGGGGCCGGGTCGTCGGAAAGCCGAAAAGGCGGAAATGCCAGAATCCTTCAAACACCGAAGGAAAATCAAAGATTTTGCCTCTTCGGGCCTTCCTAAAGGACCTCTTGGAGGCCTCTTGGGCCGTCTTGGAGGCCTCTTGCGGGCCTCTTGGGCCGTCTTGGGCCATCTTCAGGCTATCTTTGGCCGTCTAGGATACATCTTGGGCCGTCTTGGAGGCATCTTGGGGCCATTTGAGCCGTATTGGAGGCCATCTTGGCCCGTCTTGGAGGCATCTTGGCCGTCTTGGAGGCCATCTTGGGGCCGTCTGGGGCAGGACAACCGTTGGCAACCGGGTCTTCGAGTGGCCGGCAGGACGGGCCGAAGCCCCAGGGGGAGTTCTTTTGGAAAAAGAACCAAAACCAAAAGCCATATAGTCTGGCACGCCAGGCACCCCTTTGATAAATCAAAAGGGGGCGGCAGATCGAAGACGCCTACGGCGAATCACCGCCGCCCGCTGCCTTTTGGAAGCGCCTATGTGGCCGAACGATGAGGCCAGACCTGCCAAGTTATCGGACCATGTGTTCCCCGAATCGGTTTAGAAAGCCTTGGGTCAACTTGGGGCCGTCTTGGGGGCCTCTTGGGCAGTCCTGAGGCCATCTTGGAGGCCTCTTGGGTGCTGTGGGGGCGACCTTGGGGGCCTCTTGGGCCGTCTTGGGTCGTCGGAAAGCCGTGAAGAAGCGAATGCCAAAATCCTTCGAGACCTAAGGAAAATCAATGATTTTGGCATCTTCGGGCCCTCCTGGAGGACCTCTTGGAGGCCTCTGGGGCCGTCTTGGAGGCCTCTGGGGGGCCTCTTGGGCCGTCTTGGCCTCTCTTGGGCCGTCTTGGCCTCTCTTGGGCCGTCTTGGAAGCCGTCTTGGACCATCTTGGGCGGACTTGGAGGCCATCCTGGACCATCTTTGTCGGACTTGCAGGCCAAGTTTGAACCATCTTGGACGCCATCTTGAGCCGTCTTGGAGGATTTTTTGTGGACGTTGGGGTCCTGGGCAATCCTCCCGGGACCCCGGCGGGACGGGCCGAAGCGCCAGGGGGAGTTCTTTCGGAAAAAGAACCACAACCAAAACCGAAAGGGTCCAGCACGCCAGGCACCCCTGCGATGAATCGAAAGGGGGCGGCGGGTCGAATGGTCTTCGGCCCATCCCGCCACCGTGCATGGGTTGTGGGTCAGAGTCCTCAGGGATGTTTCTTGGGGTCTCTTCAGAGCGCTTTCGGGGTTCTCTGGGGCCGTTTGGGGGCCTCTTGGAAGCCTATGGAGGGCCTCTGGAGGACATCTTGGGAGCTGTTTGGTGGCCTCTTGGGGTTTCCTTGGGGCCTCTTGGGGGCCTCTTGGGGCCTCTTGGGGGGCTTCTTGGGGGCATCTTTGGGCCTTTGGGGGCCTCTCGGGACCAAGGGCTCGACATGTCCGTTCGGGCCCCCCGTCTGGGCCCCATCTTGGAGCAGTCTTGGGGCCCCCTTGGGCCGTCTTGGAGGTCTGTTGGGCTATCTTAGGGCCCTCTTGGTCTGTTTTGGTGCCCTCTTGGAGGCCTCGTCGGCTGTTAGGGTGATGTTGGGAGCCTCGTGGCGCCCCTCGTGTATGATTAAGCAATGCGACCAAACGATGAAGAAATGCCCGGGGGGGGGGGCCGCAGCGCCCCGCTGGGCAGAGGACGACTGAACAAATATTTCGGGTCCGTCGTCGTCGTCGTCCAGGCCGCCAGTCCGCAGCCAGAGACCCAAACGAGAAATACGTTTTACTGCGTTGCAGCTGTCCTTGCCCAATGTGTTTTTTTTCCAGTCGCTTGGTCGAGTTACGCGTCGTCCAGAACGGCGAGGACGTCGCCCTCGTCGCGTTGCCTCCCGTCCTTCTGCCAACTGGTCTGCCGTGCCGACCTTGTTGCAGCCCGGCCCCATCCGACTGCCCTGGATCAGCCCCTGTGCTTGCCGCGCCTGCGCAGCCTCTCTCAAGCAGCCGCCGCCCGCCGCGTCTGTCCTCTCCAGCTGACCCTCCTCGCGCAGGGGCGCGCAAGCTGAGCGAGCTCGCGGCGCAGCTGAGCGGGGCGCTGCTGATGGAAGCCTCCGAGTTTTTTCTTGGTGATGCCTCGTTAGTTTCGCCTCTCTGGCTCCCCAAGCCGCCGCCTCCTCCGTTTCCTCGTTTTCCCCATCCCTCACCCGCTTCTTCCGCTCTTCACATGTATCCTCATCATTTCAGGCTCCTCTCTCTCTATATATAGGGCCCTCTCTCTATATCTGGCCCTCTCTCTCAGTAGACACAGTGCACCCACATCTGGCGACGGGTCTCGGGGACCCAGAGACATGGCGCCTAACCACCCATGGGGGGTCCGGGGACTGCGGTGCTCTCTGAATTCCCCCAGGATTTCCTGAGACGACGGATTTTCGGTATTTCTGTAAGGCGGAGCCCTGCGATGCCTCCAAGACGGCCAGGAGAGCCCCCAAGATAACCCGAAGAGTGTCCAACAGCTTGACGAGATGGTCCCCAGGAGATCGTTCATAACCATTTCAGTCTTGTGAGCATCCACGACGACTCAAGAAGTCCATAAGATCACCCCAAAAGGGCCCCAAGAGGGGCCCAAGGTGGGCCGCGCGAGGGTCCGAAGACGCCGCTAAAGGTCTTCCAGGGAGGTGCAATAAAGCCCACGAGGGATCCATGGTCCACCACCATGGGCTCCCGATAGCCCCAAGACCGCCCAAGGAGATCCCGGGATAATCTAGACGCCTGGAAGATTGCTTCAGGGGGCCCCAAGACGCCCAGGCGAGTTTTCTAAACGGCCTCTAACAAGTCCCACTAGGCATCCAGAACGTTCCGAAAGAACTCGACGGCAGCGCGAGGATGCAGGATGATGAAGGATCACATAGTTGCACTCAAGTGCGGGCACGAAGGGCAATGGAAGAGCATATATTTGTCTGCCAAGACATCAGAAGTCTCCAGAATTTGCCAGAAAGCCTGTGCCAGAACATTATGAATACAGTTGCTACACACATCTGGAAGCATTCAAAGAAGGCTCACTGGCAACTCGAACCGCCACCACAGCCCCCAAGAGACCCCCAAGGGAGATCAGAAGGCCTCAAGGGGGCCCCAAGCTGGCCCGAGAAGTCGCTCAGGAGGGCCACCACAGGCAATGCAAGAGCCCTCAGAAATGTCCAGAACGTTTCCTCTGGAACACCAGGCACCTGAAGACACCACAAACCAAGAGGTGCCCAATATGGCACCAAGCCAGCCCAAGAAAACTCTCAAGCAGGCCCCCAGACGGCACGGTCCAGAGCCCGAAGACAGCTCGAGGGTGGAGGAGGGTCGAGCATCACATACGTTGAGCACGTGTGAGCAAACTCGACAGTGGAAGGGCAGATGCAGATGTGTCAGAACATCAGAATTCCCCAGAAAGTCCCCGAGGGCCTCCGCCACAGCATTCTGAAGAAAATTATTTCAGGCAGTCGACGACATGACAAGGAAGCCCTGGAGGCGCCCTCGAGCCGCCATCTCAGCCCCCCAGATGATGGAGATAGAGGATGTAGGACCACGACCACATAGATTGCGGACACGTGGGCATGGAAGATCATAGACAGATGTGCCAGGACGTCAGAAGTCCTGAGAACGCTCTGGAAAGCCTACAGCACAGCATTCTGAACACAACGGCTGCAGGCATTTGAAGACGCCACAAGGAAGCCCAAGAGGCGCCATCAGCCTCGAAGAGACCCCCGAGAAAACCAAGAGGGGCCCAAGAGGGCCTTAAGCCGGGCGAAGATTGCTGTCAAGCCGTGCACACGGCAAGGTCCAGAGCGTGAATGGAAAATGGTAGAAGGTAATGGTAAGAGGAAAGAGTAATGTATTGTCTATGGCGGAGGCAAAGGCACCAGCGGAATCCTTGTTCTTATCGTCTTTCTCAGCGTCTCTCTCGTGTTCCTCCTCTACCCTGTCTTTAGCTTCGGTGAGGAGGATCGGGGCAGGGGTTGGAGGGGAAGCCGAGGATGTCATGTCATCGTCGTCCTCTTCGTTGCCCTTTTGTCCCTCCTGCTCTTCCTCTCCTCGTCCTTCACCAAGCGGGGTTCCCGCTACTGCAGGGTGTGCCGCCTGCCGGCGGGCAGCGAGCATGCGAGAGCAAGGGAGCCACCAAAAGAACTTGTCCTCACCTCATGTCCACCTCCCGCTTCTATACTTACGTATATGTGTACTAGAACCACGCGCGCGCTTCGCGCGCGCTTAGGTTCTAGCTAATTAGGATTGTCACCGTCGATCTGCGGCGGCGGGGGAAGGCCCCGAAACGAAGAAAGCCCCGAACCGCACCACCACCACGACGAAACGGCCCCCGCCCAAAACGTCCAAAAAGCATTTGTATTGGTTGTTGCGTCGCCAGGAGTTCTGGGCTCCCTCCTCCTCGTGTTCCTACCTCCTCTCTGGACGTCCGATGTCGTGATGTTTTCTGTGCGCGGCCCCTGGACCTCTCGACGACTTCCTAGGGATGGTTTTTTTTTTTCATCCTGAGTCGTTTTCTGACGGTCCTGGGGCCCTGCGAGGGGCCCCGGAGGCCGAAAATTGACAAAAACCGCCGTCGTGATTTTTCCAAGACGTCGGAGGTCCAGGTCGTGCTGCCCGCCTCCCCAGACCTCCGACGTCGTAATTTTTGCGACCTCGGGCCCAGGAATCGATGGGGAAAACGCACATGGGAAGGCAAGAAATGATGGACCCATCATGTCGTACCTGTGCCTTGATCAGCGGGACGGGCTTCGCACCGCCGCACATCACAAGACACGCTCCAGCGGATCCAGCCATGGCGACGTCGGGGACTGCAGAAGGTCGCAAGGACACGGAATCTGAAAGGAAGAGAGAGAAAGATAGAGAGAAAGAGAGGGAAGAAGGCCAGAGAGCGCTGAAAGATACAAATACTGGAACCCTCTTGGGATTTTTTGGGGGGCCTCGTCCGGCCGCTCGCTGGGAGTTTGACGTAGCTTCTCGGGAGCCTCTGAACCTGTCGGGGGCCTCCTGGAAGCAGGTTCGAAGCATGTTGGGGGCCGATTTGGGGCTTCTCGGGGCCTCCTTTGGGCCTCTTGGGGGTCTCCTGGGGCCTCTTGAGGGGCCTCCTGGGGGCCTCCTGGCGGCCTCTTGGGGCGGAAGGCTCGAGCTTGCGGATCGTGGTCCCCCTCTGGGCCCCCTCTTGGGCCCGTCTTGGGGCCCTCTTGGGCCATCTTGGGCGCCTCTTGGGCCGTCTTGGGGCCCTCTTGGGCTGTCCTGGGGCCCTCTGGGAAGCTTCTTGGGCCGTCTTGGGGCGGTCTTGGGCGCCTCTTGGGCCGTCCTGTAACGTCGGAAAGCCCAAAAGACAACTTTGTTGAAAATGTACGTTTTACGAGGGGAATGAGCCAATTTTTGCATCTAGGGGCCCTCTTGGGACGCATGTTGGAGGCTTCTTGGGGCCTCTTGGGGGAGTCCTTGGACGTCTGGGCGGTCCACGTTTTCCATTACATCGTCCTGTGAATTCTCCTGGCGGACAGCTTGTGCGGGGAAAAGTGAGCATTAGCGGTTTAGTGGGTCCTCTATAGAGGGGCCCCACCTGCTGGGGCCCGTCTTGGGGCGCTCTTGGGCCATCTTGGGCGCCTCTTGGGCCGTCTTGGGGCCCTCTTGGGCTGTCCTGGGGCCCTCTTGGAAGCTTCTTGGGCCGTCTTGGGGCGGTCTTGGGGCCCTCTTGGGCCGACCTGTAACGTCGGAAAGCCAAAAAGGCGACTTTGTTGAAAATGTACGTTTTACGAAGGGAATGGGCAATTTTTTGCGTCTAGGGGCCCTCTTGGGACGCATGTTGGAGGCTTCTTGGGGCCTCTTGGGGGCGTCCTTGGACGTCTGGAGGCCATCTTCAGCATCTCGGAGCCCTCTTGGAGGCCTCTTGGAAGTTTCATGGGCCGTCTTGGGCGCTTCTTGGGCCGTCTTGTCTGACTGGGGAGGCCTCCGGCAAGCCCCGACGAGCCTCCGGGCCCCCCGGGGTGCACATTTGTGGTCGAGGTCCCGGCCCCGGGCCCCCGGACCCGGTGCGCCGTTATATGTATATTTCCCGAAAAGTGTGTACTTGGGGTTTCTCGTTTCTGTTCTAAGGAACTGGGCCGTGTCTTCCGTCTGGCGGCTACGTAGCCGCCTCGTCGCCGCCCGTCGTCTGGGCTGTGTCTTCATTCTGGCGGCTTCGTGGCCGCCGTCGCCGCCTCGCCGCTGCCTCAGACCGATTGCACAACATCAATTGCACCGCACATATTGCACCACAAAGTGAGCACCGCATCTATTCCCTTGCCTGAGAGAGATATAGACTACCCCAGTCTCCCCCCTCCGAACTTAACGGCCCCCCTTTCGCATTGCCATTTACATACGATGTTGCCCCATCGCCCATTGCCCCTCCTAATCCGAAAAAATGCCATGCGCGCGCACCCGTTCGTACAATATCTCTGATGCTCATATTTTTGCAAAACAAAAAAAAACGGCGTGCACGTGCAAGCGTCGTCGCATGCGCATGCTGATTCATTTCAAGAACATATGGCATCGTATCGTAAGGATTTCAAAATCGAGTGACCCGAACACACATTTTCAACATAAGCATGAACACAACAACACAACACATATAAAACACTGTACCGCAACAGGAATGCTCAAAGAAAACCGACGCTCGCGTTCTTGCATATCATTCAGATAGCCATTGGTTTCTCAACATGTTCAGCAACTGCTACCAAAAGTGTTGTTCGCGCGCGCATGTCGTGATCGTTCGAACGCCCTTGCGCGCTTGTTGTCGCCAGAATCAAAGTGCACGCTCGCGCGCCGTCGCGCGCGCAGGCGGAATTCTGTCGAACACCTCAGGTGTCGTAAGGGTTTCAAAATCGAATGTCCCGAACAACATGTAGAAACGCACGGGTTTGCAACATCAGTTTTCGAAGCAGATCTGCGCCCAAGCTCCTGCGAGCTTTAAAAGAACCCGGAGGTTTCCAACGTGTCCATTATATTCGGCCAGGCGGGCGGGCCTCTCGCGCCGCATGTCGAAATCATTCGAACGCCCTTGCGCGCGTGCCCGGGGGGGGGCACGATTCGCGCCAATGGTGCCACGCGGGCCACTCGCGCGCCAGCCGCGCGAACATGCCGAACTCCTTCCAAAGCCTCCATTACTAATGGGAGGACGCCGTCATTGCCGCCGGCGTGATCTGCATCGGCGCCGTCACTGCCCTTGCCGTCGTGGTTGTCATCGTCGTCACCTGCGTCGCTACGGCCACCATCGCGCCATAATGCCGCGCTCGTTTACGCCGCCGGCACACCGAAGTGCCCCTTGGGAAGTGCATAGCGGTCAGCGTCACCACGGCCGCGTCGGCTGCGCCAAAATAGCTGGCCGCTGCGCGCGCGAGCACGCGCGGGCAAGCGCGGCCGCAGAGCACTAGCGAACGCCCAACATTAATCGCCATCGCCGCCGCATGGGTTTTACAAACCTAGCTGCGGGTGGGTCGGCGGGGCGTTTGTGGGAGCAGCAAATGGAGTCGTAAGTCCATCGCAAACATACGTGAATCCTCCTTTTTTGAAGAGCCCCCCCGAGACCATCACGCCCCCGTCTCGCAGTGCGATTTACATGCGATTCTGCCCCAATCGTCCATCCGAAATCTGAATTCGAACCATCCCAGGGGAAACGGGACCCCCCCTTCATCCGTTGCAACAAATACTCTGCGCGCGCACTCGTTGATCAATAGTCACAAGTTGTCAAGAAACCCTTGGAAGAAGAAGAAGATGAAGAGGGGCGAGAAGAAACAACAAGAGAGAGAGAGAGAGAATGATATATAGAGAGAGAGAGAGATAACGAACGAATCGCACGCGCGCGCACCGTCGCGCGCGCGCCGAAATCCCTCGAACAGCTTTTGGTTTCGTAAGGATTTCAAAAACGAGCGCCCAAACAATGCATTTTAACACGCAGAGTTTCGCAACACGGACGTTCAACACAAGCTTACGAACGCGTCACTGCGAATTTACCAGAAGACCGCAGTTGCTTCAACATTGTCATAACATTCTACCAAATAGGTTTCGCGCGCGCATGTCGACATCGTTCGGAAGCCCCTTGCGCGCGCGCCTTCGCGAGAATGTTTTGCAAAAGAAACGGACAAAGTGTTCGCGCGCGCGTCGTCGCGCGCGCAGGACGGAATCCGCGAGCAAAACACATCGGCTTCGCACCGATGTCAACACTGAGTGTCCAACACACATCAAGCCGCACGGTTTCGCTGCATCAGATTTCAAGAAAGCGCGCGCTCGCGCTCCTGCGAATTCTTGAGATATCGTAGGTTATTCAACATTGTCATGGAATTCTGCCAAACGGACCTCTGGCTCCGCATGCCACCATCATTCGCGCGCCCTTGCGAGCGCGCTGGGATGGGCGCGATCCGCGTCACATTAAACCACCCGGGCCTCTCGCGCGTCGGCCGCGCGCGCATGTCAGGCCCTTTTCCAAAACCTTCGTCATCGACGCGAGGAAGCTGTCATCGTCGCTGGCGCGGTCAGCATCGGCGCCCGCGCAGGCCGCGCCGTCGTCGTTTCCAACATCGCCGCCTCATCGCTATTAGCATCGTCGTGTCTACCGTTGTTGGCTCTGCCATAATGCCGCGCCTGCCCGAGTCGCGGGCTCGCACTGAAGTGCCCGCTGGGATGCGCCCAGCGACCAGCGCCACCGCGGCCGCGTCGGTCGCGCCAAACTAACTGGCCGCTGCGCGCGCGCCGGGGTTGGCGCGGCCGCAAAGATGGGCCAGCCAACGTCAGGCATCCATCGCCATCGCCACCGCGTGGGTTTGGCAAACCCAGTTGCGGGTGGGTGGGCGGGATGAATGCGCGGGCAGTGGCGGTTGTCAAGCGCGGTGCAGGGCAGTCAATTCCACCTCGTAGGTTGCATCTTACTTTTAAATTAAATTTATCGTATATATATAATGTATCCTTTCGTATATTCTTTCTTTTTTTATTTTATATTTTTTGTCTTCTGTATATTATTTTATATCTCTCTTTTCCTCATCGTAGGTTGCATTCATTCTAGATGGGGGGGAGCGGTGGGATTGACACAACTATACGACTGCACTCCGCGCCAGGCTTCATCGCAGAAGGTTGCACAGCATAGGACTGTTACCACTTGGGTGTGCACTGACGCTCGTTTTAGACGCCACGTGGAGTGCCGGCGCGTAGGTGGCCACCGCATAGAGCGGACGCAACAATGTACATACGTTCTGTTCTGGGAAGACATTCAGGTCTACCTCCCCCCCCCCCCCGGCGAAGTTAACGCATCGCCATGTCGTACTGCACGATGCCTCTGAGTCTGCCCCGTAGTTCACCCGAAGTACAAATTCGTCGCACCATCCAAGCCATGCCCTTGCCCCCCCCCCCTCCCCCCCCCCTTATGTGCCAGTTTTATTGCGCGCGCATTCGATTAGTAATAACCAGCAAGGTTCCAAGAACCCCTTGCAACACATTGGACGAAGTGCACATTCGCGCGTCGTCGCGCGCGCGCGTGTGCCGAAATCCATTTAATATTCAGGACTACGTGGAGGCCACATCGAGCGCTCCGGGAACGCATGAACTATACATGGCTTCGCACCAAGACATTGCACACCAACAGATATAACAAGCTGAACCTCAAAGAAAGCCTCGGTGTTGATCGATATCCTTAAAATGCTACCGAGCGCGCCCCTCGCGCGCGCATGCTGCAATCGCTCGATACCCCTGCGCGCGTGCATGCGGGCATCACTGGAACATGCGAGGTTCCGCGAGGTTATCAAAACCTATCGCCTCGAAACCATCTGCAAAAATACGGTTTTGAAACAGCAGTTTTCCAGGGAAGTTTGCGCCCGCGTTTGTGCGAATCTTGAGGAAACGCCCGAGGGGTTTCAACATTTTCTCGGATGTATGCCAGAAGGCCTCCTGCGCCGAATGTCCTAACCATTCGAACCCCCTTTGCGCGCGCGATGAGAGGAGGGGGGGGGGGCGCGATCCTCATCGAATACTACCACGCGGGCCAGTCGCGCGCGTCGGCCGCGCGCGCCATGTCGAAGTTCCAAAACTTTCGTCATCGACGCGAGGACTTCGTCATCGCCGCGGGCGTGATCAACATCGACGCTTTCAGTGGCCTGGCCGTCGTCGATGTTCATCATCACCACTGGCGTCGCGACCATCATCATCGCCTCTACCGTTGCCAACGTTGACGCATGTCCGCGCCCGCCCAACTCGCCGACTCGCATTGAAGTTTCCCCTGGGGAGTGCCCCGCTGTCAGCGCCCCCGCGGTCGCGTCGGCCGTTCCAATCTAGCTGGCCGCTGCGCGCGCGATCGAGCCCGACCTAATGCGGCCGCAAAAATACATCAGCCAACACCAGACAATCATCGCAATCGCCATCGCATGGGTTTTGCAAGCCAAGTTGCGGGTGGGCGGTCGGGGTAACTACGCGGGCAGAGGGGGGTGACTATTCATTGGAAGCAAAAGTAGATTGCGCCAGTTGGAGTTCAGCACGCAGCACGCGCAACATGGACTGAGCTGCGTAGATTGCGCCAATCAGGCTGCACCACATACTTTGCACAGCATGAACCGAATCACGCATAGAGTGCACCACATGGGCTGCACACAGATTTCACCACCTTCATTTCACAACATATATTGATTGTTAGAACCACAGTTTCGGTGTTATATATTTATATATGTATATACATACATACATATATAAATAAACATAGATATATATACATAAATATATATATATATATATATATATATATGCGTATAGCTATTTTTATGCAGCGTATATTGTATATTGTATGTATGTACATATGTAAATATAAATTCTCAAAGAGCGTTTACATGTAGGAACGGGCGTTTTCTATGGGCGCCTGGAGGGAGGTGGGGTTTGGAACCGGACCTCCCCCTCTTGGATTGAAAAGGGGGGGGGTCGAACCCCCCTCCTTCACCCCCTCTCCCTCTCTTCGGGCAGCAGCCGGCGGCGGCGGCAGCTGGCGGCGGCGGCGGGGAGCGTCGATAAAAATTGTGTTTTCGTTTTCTGGGCCGGCGTCTGCGGCGACTGGCGGCGGCGGCGGCGGGGAGCGTCGACGAGGACGACGGCGACGACGATGACGACAACGCACCGCCACCATGTTTTGGTTTTGGATCAGACTCCTGATGAATGCCTTTTGGGTTCTCGTCGGAGGGCTCTCGGGGGCCCTCGAAGGGCATTTGTGAAGCCTCCTGGGCGCCCCTAGGGCGTTTCTTAGGGCGTCTGTGAGGTGGTGGTGGTGGTGGTGGTGGTGGTGGGCTGTGGTGGTGGTGGTTGTGGTGATGGTTTGTGGTGGTGGTGGTGGTGGTTGTGTTGTGGCGGTGTTGGTGGTGGTCGTTATTGTGGCGGTTGTGGTGGCAGGCTGCGGTGGTGGTGGTGGCGGTGGTGGTGGGTTGCGGTGGTGGTGTGGTGGTTTTTGGTGGTGGCGGTGGTGATAATTGTGGTGGTGGTGGGTTGTGGTGGTGGTGGTGGCGATGGTGATGTGGTGGTTTGTCGTGGTGTTTGTGGAGGTGGTACTGGTGGTGGGGGTGGTGTGTGGTAGTGGTGGTGATTGTTGTTGAAGTGGTGGTGGTGTGGTGGTTTGCTGTGGTGGTGGTTGGTGGTGGTGGTGGTGCGGTGGTTTGTGGTGGTGGTGGTTGTCTGTGTGGCGGTGGTGGTGGTGGCGGTGATGGTGGTGGTTGTGGTGTGGTTGTTTGTGGTCGTGGTGGTGGTGGTGGTGGCGGTGGTGGTGGTGGGTTGTGGAGGTGGTGCTGGTGGTGGTGCTGGTGGTGGTGGCGGTGGTGCCGGTGGTGGTTTGGTGGCTTGTGATGGTGGTGGTAGCCGTGGTCGGTTGTTCTGGTGGTGGTGGCCGTGGTGGCGGTGGTGTTGGTGGTGCTGGTGTGGTGGTTTGTCGTGGTGGTTGTGGTTAGATTTTATTTGTGGTGGTTTTTATGTGCTCGGTGTTTGAGTGGTTAGGTGGTTTGAGTGGTTGGGTGGTGGTAGTGGAGGGTTGTAGTGGTAGGTGGTTGGTTTGTACTGTGGTGGTGGTGGTGGGTCGAGGTGGTGGTGGTGGCGGTGGCGGCGGCGGTGGTGGTGGCGTTGTGGTTTGTCGTGGTGGTGGTGGTGGTGGTGGTGGGTTGTGGTGTTGGTGGTGGTGGTGGGGGTGCTGGTGATAGTGGTGCTGGTGCTGGAAGTGGGTGGTGGGTGATGGTGGTGGTGGTGATGGTGTGGTGGTTTGTGTTGGTAGCAGTGGTGGTGGGTTTTGGTGGTGGTGGTGGCGGTGGTGGTGATGATGGTGGTGGTGGTGGTGGGGTGGTTTGTGGTAGTGGTTGTGGTGGTGGTTGTGGTGGGTTGTGGTGGGTTGTGGTGATGGTGGTGGCGATTCTTGTGGTGGTGGTGGTGTAGTGGTTTGTTGTGATGGTGGTGGTTGTGGTGATTGCGGGTTGAGGTGGTTGTGGTTGTGGTGGTGGTTGTGGCGGTGGTGGTGGTGTGGCCTTCGGGTCTTCTCGCCACCGTGTTCGGGCTTTGGGTCGAAGTTCTAATGGATGCCTCTTGAGGTCTCGTCACAGGGTATTCTGGTGCGTCTAAGGAGCATATATGAAGCCTCCTGGACCTTCCTAAGGGCCTCTCGGTGGCTTTTGGGGGGCCAGGGCTCGATATAGCGCTTTGTGTTTCCCCTGTGCGGCCTCTTGGCCCTGTCTGGTCATTGTTGCTGCGTCCCCGCAGTCGGCGCTGCTGGCCGCTGGCCGCCGCCAGCGCCTGCACTGGCGCTGGTGCCGGCCGGGGAGGGGGAGGGGGGGGGTTGGACCCCTCCCATCCTCTCCTTGAACGCTCTCTGGTCATCGTTACTGCGTCCCCGCCGTCGGCGCGCTGCTGGCCGCCGCCAGCGCCGGCGCCGGCGCCGAGGGAGGGGAGAGTGGGTTTTGGGCCCCCCCCCTGTGATGGGGGGGGATTGGAGAAAGCCGGGGAGGTTAGGGGGGAGGGGAGTCCCCCTGGTGGTGTTGATCGACGGCGCCGAGTGTTGGGCCCCCCCCCCAGGTTTGAAACGCGCCGCCGAATGTTTCCAAGGCGAGCGCCCGTGAAACGCGCTCTCTCACATGTAGTGTCTCTTTCTTGGTTCCAAAGGAACTCTGTCCGGTTGCCGGACTGGCGGCTCCGCGGTCGCCGTCGCCGCGCCGTCGCCGCCCGTCGTTTTGGGCTCGTTGGCGGTCAGGCGGCTGCGTGGTCGCCGCGGCCGCCCAGTCGCCTCCTCGTCGCCGCTCGTCGTCTGGGATTGGCTGGCGGTCTGGCGGCTCCGCCACCCGTCGCCGCCTCGTCGCCGCCAGTCGATTGGGCACCGGCGGCGGTCTGGCGGCCCCGCCGTCGCCGTCGCCGCCTTACCGCGGCGCGCAGGACTGGCGCCGCGTAGATTATGTGTTCTACAGGGGCATTTGCATCTCCCCCCTCTACCCGGATTTAACGGGCCACCTTGTTCGTTTCGTTTTTCGCATATATATATATATATATATATATATATATACACACCATATATGCTACCCCCCCCCGCAGGGGTCTACCGTTCAATATGTCGGCGTCCAAGCGAAGCGATGATGTGATGTTGTGTTCCTGTCATTGTGCTGACAGTGTATGCTAGAATTTCCGATGGCGCGGTGGCGGTGAGATGATTGGACCCGTTGGCAGTGCGATGCGTTTGGGTTTCAGGACCCGCGGGCATTTTTTTTGAATTACAAACATCTAGGTGCAGAAGCACGCAATGAAGAGTACCCATGGCAGAACCCCGACGTAGTGCAGACGCACTACCTAAGTCTACGCCCATACGGCTGCCGCGGCCGATCACGCATACTGTACGTTGCGCATAATTTGTTGTGCCATGCGCGCCGAAGTAACTCGAATGTCGCGTCACTGTGCCAATATAACTCCCCGAGCAGTGCGGGCGCACTGCCTACGTCGACGCCAAAACGTCCGCCGCGGGCCGATCACGCCGTCAGCACGTCGCGCATGATGTGTTGCACCATCTCCCCCGTCTTGGCCCACATGTCGTCGTCCTTGTGCCAGTAGTCGTACTGGGCCGAGCGGATCTTGGTGGCGAGCAGCTTGGTTCCTGCCTTGGCATTGGCGCTCCTGTGCGCGCGGTCCTTGATGAAGCGCCACGCACGGTCAATGATCTGGGTGCCGCTCTTGACCTTGAGGTGCTTGCCCGACGGGAGTACGTGCGTCTTCAGCTCGACGTACCTGGGGGGAATGAGCACCTTCTTGCCGCCGACGTTCTTGTACTTCTTCTTGAGAACAACGAAGTTGTAAATGACTCCGGGCACACGTAGTTTGTAGGAACGCGCCGAGTCAGTGTGAAAGACAACATCGCGGTCTTTCAGCCAGCGTTCCGCAAGGGGCTTCCACTCTACCTTGCGCACGGCCCCAGGGCCAGGCGCCGCTTCTTCGCCATCTCGGGGCACAATCTCGCAAGTGTCAGCGCGCGCGGCCTGCCGCGCTGCACAATGCCCAACCACTGCTCCCACATGACGGGGTGAGTTGGGTCTCCCAGAGGCTCGGGCCCGTCGGTCAAGTCCAACTTGTCGAAGGTCGCCTCGCCAGCCTCCACGTCTGCCCATACCTTCGGCCCACTGTATTCGAGGGTCGGCTCCACGTCCTTCACGCACATCCTCCTGGCCTGCTCAACGTTGCTCCAAATCCGCTCCACCGCTTTGTGGTTGACGTCGAACATGATGTGGGTGTTTGCGTGGGAAGTCCCCGTGAGCTTCGCCAGTAGGACCACGGCCTGCTTCTGCAAGCTCTCGGACGTCGAGTGCTCGCTGAAGATTGGGTCCATGTGGGCAGGAGACACGTGCTTCTGGCAGCCCTTCGCGCTGCACCGATGCAAGAAGCGATCGCCTTTGTGCGGGCGAGCTGCCAACTCCCCGAGCTTGCCGCGCCCGCAGAAAGAACAAGTCGCCCCAGTCCAATCAACGAGTAGCTTGTCCCCCAGCAAGATGTTCATGATCTCCGCGTCAGACGCCGCCAAGAGCTCTGGGACTGCGCGCTTCCACTTTGCCTGCTCGCGGCGCAAGCCCCTGCCAGGCGTCGCGTTTTCCTCCCTGGCGCACGGCACGTTCTTCCAGTCCTTGGTCTTGGTAGCAGAGGGACGCTTGAGCACCATCCGAGCCTTGCCCTTTTTGGGGGCGATGCCCGAACGCCCCCCGACAGCAGCGGCGGGGCGACGGTGGACGGCCACCCCTGGTTCCTCGCGCGATAGCACGGACAAGGCAAAGCGTGAGAGGCGCGGGCACCTGCGGCCCTGGCTGCCGACGCGGCCAAGAAACGGCTGCGGCGATGGCGACAATCCGACGGAGAGGGCGATCACGTTGCTGTGCGCTGGTGGTTGCAATGTCTTCATCGGCATCGCGAGACAACGCCCTCGCTGCCTATCAACAACCCAAGCATCGCCCTGGTCGAGCCAAGGGCGCCGTCCCCCCTGGAACATTGGCAAAACAAACGATGCTGATGATGGGCCTCGGAAGCAATCGAGTACGCGGGCTGGCCAAACATATGATGCGGATGGCAAGCCTCAGAGGGATTCGAGCATGTGGATGTGCCGTTTCATGTGGCGGCGCCAAACCACAACGATGGCCCATCCCCATCCTGCTCATGGTCCTCGTCTTCGTTGTCGGCATCATCATTATCATCGGCATCCGCATCATCGTAGTATTCGTCGCCGTTGTCGTCGTCTGAATAATCATCAGCATCGTCATAACCATCATTAGCATCACCATCGTCCTCCTCATCACCATTATTATCACCGCCATCATCACCATCACCATCATCATCGCTAGCATCGCCATCAGCATCATCATCTTCATCGTCGTCGTCATCAGCGCTGCCCCCATCATCATCAGCACTGTCATCTTCACCACCACCATCATCATTATCATCATTATTTCGAACAGCTCCCACA
>CAUYUJ010003324.1:568938-588468 GCA_963575745.1 Prorocentrum cordatum
CATCATCATCCGCCCCCCCCCCCCCCTTCGCCCCCGTCCTCGCGCACGGGGCGCTCGAGCGACCTAGCCGCTCAGTCCTCCAGCCACGCCTTGATCTTAGCTGCGATCTTCTTGCCCTCCTTCATCTCCTCGACGAGGCCGTTCGCGTCGAAGCCCGCCTGCTTGATCTCGCTGTCGGTGAGCGGGATCTGGCTGAGGAACTGCATCTCGAGGGCCATCACTTTGCTATCGAGCTGCTTGCACACGCCCAACTTATCCTGCAAGTCGGTCTGGAACTTCGTCCCCTTGGTGTAGGGGTTCGCCTCGGACCGCGCCAGCAGCCCCTGCCACTCCCTCGCCGTCTTGTCGAATGACGAGTGGACTTTGCGAGCATTCGCCACGGCGACCTTGTCCCTCTCGCTGGGCGGGTCCTTCTGCGGGTGATGGGTGTCGACGCGCGGGTTCGCGGGCAGCGTGGCCGAGCTCGACTGGGTGCCGACGCCGTTCCACGTTGTCGAGAACTTCTCGCAGAACTCCTTGGTCGCCCCACTCTCCTCGTCCTGCTCCTCCTTCGAGTGCTCCTCGTCCGTGACCTTCACCTTCTTGGACCACCCCTCCTTGACGTACGCCACCTCCAAGTTCCAGGGGTGCTCAATCTGCGTGCTGGGAGGGAGCTTGGGGTTCGGCCTCGTGACCACCGTCCCATGAGCAATGCACTCACGAATGAGTTGCTCCCCATCTCTGTCGGCTGCAGCCTTGAACGTCATCCACTCACCCGTGGTATTGTCCTCCTTCTCGTTCGAGATCGTCCTGACTCGTTGGAGCAAGGCTGCGGGCACCGTGCCCGCCTTGGACAGGATCACGGAGTTGACGAACGCGCGCTGCTCGCCCTCGCCCTTGAGTTGCGTATCTTTCCAGAGGTCAGCGATGATCTGATTCTTGCCGAGGCGGTAGTAGAACTTGTTGTAGGTTGGCTTATCCTTCACGAGCCAGGACGAACCGTCTGCCATCCTACCAGGGGGGTTGCTGGCCTCCTCCTTGAACTTCAGCGCGGCGACGGGCGACGCCACTGCAGGTTCGGGAGGTGTTGGATCAGCCACCGTAGCAGGGGCTACACCAACTTCAGCAGCTGCGCCTGCCGATGGCAATGGAGGAGCCGACTTGGCAGCTGTGGCTTTGACGGCCTGCTTCTGCGTTGACCGCGCCGCCCTTGGCGGCGGCGCTGCTGGGCCCGCCCGCGAGCGCCCAAAGAGGCACTGCACCATGCTCAGCTGCTCTCCACCGCCGCACTCTGTCTTCACGGGGGCCGCGACTGCCGCCGTCGACGTCGGGGCATCGGTTGCCGCTTCGGCCTTCATAGCTTTGGCCCGTCTCTCTGCCATGATCACTGCGGGGCAGCCTGGGCAACGCGTGGATGGCAGGTTGGCCGATCAGACTAAGAAGCGGGTTTGAGCCAAAATGGTTGTAGCATCGTGGTCATCACCATCATCACCATCATCTTTGGTGCTGACATATCCGCTCCTCCTCCTCATCCTCGTCTTCCCCCCCCTCCCCCACCCCTCCTCCCCCTCCTCCTCATCCCCCTCGCAGAGGGCCCCTGGATTCCAGATGCGGCCGACAATTTTCATGGGTCAGCATTGGCAAGGAGCACTGGTGATATGACCCCTAAATTTCGCATCGGCAAGGGGTCGTAGCGTTTTGCCACTTTACTTGTCATCGTGACGCATAGCGTTTTCGGGAAGTTGAGGACGAGGATGATGATGAGTAGGAGGAGGGGGAGGAGATGATGATGCTGATGATGGTGGTGCTGAAAATGCGTTAAGCGTTAGTTTCAACATCATGCTAGATACTGAGTTCGGCGGAGGGGTTCGGACGTGAATTTGAGCTGAGAGATTTGTGAGAGGAGGGCGTGCTGCGCTGGAATGTTGTTTGCTCGGTCCTGGCACGTCGCCCCCATGCACATGGAACGTGCGTGCGACAGCTCAAACCCCCGACGCATTGTGCGCGGACCAATGCGTCGAACATAAAACTATCACTCAAGACGCCAGGGGACGTCCACTCGAAAAGAGGCTCCACGAACTGGACCACGCTGCGCAAGTTCGCAGCATGCCTCACTTCCTGCCCACGTGCGCATTCGCCCCGGCGAAGGTGGCGATGCGGCCGTTGTTGATCTCGTCCTTTAACTCTGAGATCCTCTGCTCGTAACCCGCCACCTTCTCAGAGAGGCCCACGACGTAGCCTTTCGTGCCTGACTGCATCAAGTAGGCCTCGGCAGTGCGCGTCTTGGACGGGGCCCGCACGACCATCTATACAGGCGGCTTGATCACATCCTTGACCTTATCGGTGGGGGCCTTCGAATCCTTGGCGCGCAGCTTCTTGGCATCTGGCTGTTCGGGCGGCTCGATCGCGTCGAACTCGGGGACTGGGCGCTTGACGCTGACGCGCCGCTTGGCGAACGTGCCCTTCGCTCCAACCTCCTCGTGGGGCACTGTCTCGAGCCTCTGGCCGCCGCGCTTCGCCGACGGGATCTCGACCTGAACCTCGGTAGAGCCTGACGCCGTGGATTTGGCCGCCCGCGTGCATTCAGGACAATTGCGCACCTCGCCAACGATGGTTACGCAGTCGTCGGACCCGTAGTCGTCGTCCACCTCCGCGGTTCCAAGAGTGCCGACTCCATGTGCCACGTCGTTCGGCGGAGCCTTCACCTCTGTCTCTTCGGGCACGCCGGGGAAGAGGCCTGCGGCGTCCGACGCCTGGATCGGGGGCCCTCCAGCTGCGTCCCCGTCATCCGCAGGCACGCCGAGCTCTTGCTTGGGCAGCTCGATATTGTCCAAGAGCGCCTGCACATCAGCAGGCACGTCCGCCGAGAATCCGCCCTTCTTCATGGTATAAAGGTGCTTACACATTATCCTCCAAGAGTCTGCAGCACCCGCGCACGTGCTCGCCAAGGCGCTCGGGGACAAGTCGGGACCGAAAATCTGGTGCTTGTAGTGCAGCAGCGAGAACGTAGTTGCCAAGCATGGGTGTGAAGGGAAGCCCGTGGGAGCCACGTCAATCAAAACAGACAAAGGTCGAGCGTGCTTCGCAAGTGATTCTGGCGCGGGATTCAAAGACCGACCTAGCGCAGCATAAGATGCTCCATCGAACGAGAACCCTGGCTTGCGAAGCCTGGCCAAAGCGCCCCACGACTTCAGAAGCACGTTTGGGTCGAACTGCACAGTCATAGGGCGCTGCGCGCGCGCGGGGCGAGGGCCGCGGGGCCTGACCTTTGCTGGGATACATGTCTTCACTGGGCGCAAGGTGCGCCAAACGGCCCGAACCAAAACATCAATGGAACGGACAATGCTTCATTGGGGCCTCGGCTAGTTAGTGTAAATTCGCCGACCCTTGTCGGGCCAACGGCGCGTGATGATCCCCCCGCCCAACGCAAGACCTGGAATCCAAACGACAGATATCTGCAGTGAAACATGCTAGTATGTTATAAGGTAGAAGCCCCGAACACCAGAATCATAAATCATAATATGTTGGAAAATGGTGTTATTTGTTTTCGTGTTTTTAAGTTGTCTTATTTACGTGACAAATAATGTTAAGTCCACATGTTACGTTCGACCGTTCTTTACATGTCAAAACGTCATCATCATACGATGCGCATATGTTAACGCGTGTATGCGCTATGTCAAGTACGTTGAATTGCGTTGAACCAGGACCCTTAAAAAACAAGTTGCGCTGCGCGTCTACTGGGGGGCCCAGGACGGCCCCAGAAGGGCCCTAAAAGGACCTTCAAAAAAGGCCCGGAGGGCCATAGTTCGTTGATTTGCGCGAGATGCCGCTGGATTTCTTCCGCGCGGCGGAGACGGAAAGGGCGAAGGAGGAGGAGGAGGAGGAGGAGGAGAAGGAAGAGGAGAAGGAGGAGGAGGCGGGGAGGAGGAGGGGGGGAGAGAGGAGGAGGCTCGAGGGCGATCGACGATCGGCGACGACGACCAGCGACGGTCATTGACGACGACGACGGTCGACGACCGACGACGAAGACGACGATAGACGACGATGACAACAGTCGGCGTCGCCGATCGACGAACGACGGCGACGACGACGACGGCCACGCCGACGGCGGCGACGCTGTCCGACAGCCTCAGCGAGGCCCAAGAGGGCCCCAAGACGTCCAAGAGCGCCTCAAGAGGGCCCGAGATGGTTTGAAGCTGGCCGAAAAGGGCCTTCAAGAGGCAAAAATCAGCCCATTCCCGTTGTACAACGTACGTTTTCAGCATACTTGCTTGCTTGGTCCTCGCAGTGCCCCAGACGCCCCCGAGCCCCAAGACAGCCCAAGAGAGACCCAAGAGGGCCCAAGACGGCCCAAAAGGGTCGCCCTGTGAGGCTTACGGAACCCCCAAGACGGCCCAAGAGGCCCCAAAGTTGGCCCAGGAGGCTCCCAACACGGCCTCAGGGAGGCCGAAGAGGGCCCCGTTCGAAATCATATTCCCAGAAGCCTTTCCGGGAACATGATTTCCTGGTTCCCAGGACGCCCAAGAGAGCCCTAAGACGGCCCCAGAAGGCCCCAAATGGACCTTCGAAAAAGCCCACAAGGCCATAGTTCGTTGATTTGCGCGAGATGTTGTTGGATTTCTCCCGCGCGGCGGAGACGGAAAGGGCGAAGGAGGAGGAGGAGGAGGAGGAGGAGGAGGAGAAGGAGAGGAGAAGGAGGAGGAGGCGGGGAGGAGGAGTGGAGTGGAGGAGGGGGGGAGAGAGGAGGAGGCTCGAGGGCGATCGACGATCGGCGACGACGACCGGCGACGGTGATTGACGACGACGACGACGACGACGACGATGGTTGACGACCGACGACGACGACGATAGACGACGATGACAACAGTCGACGTCGGCGATCGACGAACGACGGCGACGACGACGACGACGGCCACGCCGACGGCGGCGACGCTGTCCGCGTGCGCAGAGCCACCCTGGACCCAGTCTTTTCTGCATCGCTCGAAACCCTGCCCCTGGAAGCGTCTCCGGGAACATGATTTCAGGAGGAGGAGGAGGAGGAGGAAGAGGAAGAGGAGGCAGATTTGGAGGAGGAGGAGGAGGAGGAGGAGGAGGAGGAGAGGAGGATGAGTGGGCGGGAGGGCTCGGGGCCGATCGACGATCGGCGACGGCGATCGGCGACGGTGATTGACGATGACGACGACGGTCGTCGACGGCGACGACCGACGACGACGACGACGACGATGGACGACGATGACAACAGTTGACGCCACCGATCGGCGAACGGCGACGACGACGACGTCTTCGCAGTGCCACCCCGAGGAGCCCCAAGACGGCCCCAGAGGGACCCAAGATGACCCATGAGAGCTACAAGCCTTCCCAAGAGAGCCCCAAAAGGCACCCAACAGAGCCACAACGGGCAGCCTATAGAGATTCTCGGGAAGCCTCTTCCGCAGCGTCCGAAATCATGTTCCCCGAAGCCTCTATCGGAACATGATTTCCGGGTTCCCAGGGCGCCCAAGGGGGCCCTAAAACGGTCCCGACAAGTCCTAAAAGGACTTTCGGAAAAACCCGGACGGGCACAGTTCGTTGATTTCCGCGACATGTTGTTGAATTTCTCGCACGCGGAGGAGTTGGAAGAGGAGGAGGAAGAGGAAAGGAGGAAGAGGAGATGGAGGAGGAGGAGGACGAGGACGACGACGAGGGGGGGAGGAGGGGGGTGGAGAGAGAAGGGGGACGGGGGGAGGAGGAGGGAAGAGGGATGATGATAATGATGCGGCTGATGACAATGGCGATGGTGATGATGATGATGATGGTGATGATGATGATCATGATGGTGATGAATGGGGAGGAGGAGGGGGGGGGGGAGGAGGAGGAAGAGGAGGAGGGGGGAGGAGGGAGGAGGAGGATGAAGAGGAGAGGGGAGGAGGAGGAGGAGGAGGAAGGAGGAGGAGGAGGAGGAGGAGGGGAAGGAGGAGGAGGGGGAGGAGGAGGAGAGAAGGACGGGGAGGAGGACGCGGAGGAGGAGGAGGGAGGAAGAGGAGAAAAGGAGGAGGAAGAGGAAGAGGGAGGCCTCCCCCGAGTGTTCCGTTTTATCCGATGTGGCCCAATGCATGCGCTGCGTCGTAGTGCCGTTTGGCGAGCCATGTAGTCTGAACAGGAGGAGAAGAAGGGGTAGGAGAAGGAGGAGTGAGAGGAGGAGGACGAGGACGCGGACGAGGAGGAGGCGGAGGAGGAGGAGGAGGAAGAGGAGGAGGAGGGAAGGAGGAAGGGAGAGGAGAGGAGGAGGAGGAGCAGGAGGAGGAGGAGGAACATGATAAATGATGAATGGTGATGGTGATTATGATATGATGACGATGATGATGATGATGATGGGATTATGATGATGATGGTGAATGAAATGAAATGATGATGATGAACGAGGAGAGGACGAGGAGCGAGGAGGAGGAGGAGGAGAGGATGAGGATGAGGAGGAGGGGGTGTGGAGGAGGAGGAGGAGGAAAATAGAGGAGGGGAGGAGTGGGGAAAGTAGAAGGAAGAAGGAGGAGGAGGCGGAGGAGAGGAGGAGGAGGAGGAGGAGGAGGAGGAAGAGGAGGAAAAGGAGGATGAGGGGAGGAAGGGGGCGGAGGAGGAGGAAGGGGGAAAAGGAGGGGACGATGGGGGGAGGAGGAAGAGTAGGAGGAGAAGAGCAAGAGCAGGGGGAAAGAGGAGGACGAGGAAGAGGTGTCGTTTTCGGCCGCCTCGGGCCGCCTGGGGGCGAGGAGCGCCCAAAAGCTTTTCGAACCACGACCGCGAAACTCGACGAATAACCGAAGTGCATTCAGCCTTCAATCTCCTCGTCCGTCGTTTGGCCGTTGCCCCGGACGAAGCTAGAACCTAAGCGCGCGCGCAGCGCGCGCGTGGTTCCAGTATATATTATATATGTATATAATATATTATATATATAGATAAATATATATATATATATATAATATATTATAGAATTTATATATAGATATATATATATTCCCCGGAGGAACAGGCCCGGGGCCCGAAAACAGTTGCCCCGACCCTCCATGGGGGGACTGGGGCTCATTTTCCCTTATGTTTTTTTATAGGGTTTCCGCGTCCTGGGCCTCGGATGCCGCCGCCTCCAACCCCCAAGGGAGGACGGGGCGGCCGGGGAGGTCCAAAATAGTCCAGGAGGGCCTCCAGAGGCTCCCAAAACGGCCCAAGCGGGCCCCGAGTCGCCGAAAGACCGCTCCAGGACGCCCAAGATAGGCCCAAGACGGCCCGAGAGGCCCCCCAAGGCACTCCGCGACGCTTCAAGACGCCTCTCCAGAGCGCTTCGAGAGGCCGAAATCGTCAATTTTACTAGGTTCTCGAACGATTTGGGCCTTCCAGCCTTTTCGGCTGTCCGACGTTCCAAGACGGCTCAATAGGCCCCCAAGAGAGCCCCAAAAGGGCCCCAAGACGGCCCCAGAGTCGCCCAAGACAGCCCAACAGAGCCCCAAGATGCGCCCAAGAGGGGGGCCACGACTCCAAAATTCGACCCTCCCGCTTGAAGAGTGCCCCAGGAGGCCCCAAGGAGCCCCCAAGAGGCCCCAGGAGGCCCCCAAGAGGCACCCAGGAGGCCCAAACGAGGCCTGAAGAGGTCACAAAACAGCCCCGAGGAGGCCCCACAACGGTCCCAAAACGGCGACCGAGCAGCTGCGAAATTGCCTTCACGACGTCCCCGGCAGGCCAACCACGAGATCCAAACCAACACCCATGAGGCCTCTGACCCACCACCCAGGGCATTTGGGAGACTCCGCGAAAAAGTTAAGAAGCCGGGAGGCGCGGTACCGGCCAGATGTCAGGGGATATGTAGGACCCTCGAGTAGGAGTTCCACTTTGATGAACAAAAGGAATTATTGGAATTCCTTTTCTTTTTTTCCCAAATCCTCGATCTTTGAGGGCTGGAAGCGGGAAAACGTGAGCAGGCGGAAAACATAGGAAAAACCATTGGACATCAACGATGTTACGCTCTTTGGGCTCTCTCGGGACGGCTCTCGCAGCTCTCTTGGGTTGTTCTTGGAGTTTCGTCGGGGTCTCTTTGGTGCCTCTCAAGGATGGGGTGTGTGTTAGGGGGGGGGCCTCTGGGGGGTCCCGGAGGCCTCTCGGAGGTCTCTGGAAGCCTCCTGTTCCCGCTCTTGGGCCCATTCTGGGCCTGTTCTGGGGTGGTCTGGGGCTGTGCTGGGCGCCTCTTCGGCAGTCTTGGAGCCTTCTTGGCCCGTCTTGGGGCCGTCCTGATGGTCTTTTGGGTGGTCTTGGGCCGGTCTTGGGAGGCTCTTCGGCGCTCTTGGACCGTTGGCAGCTCGAAAACGCGAAAAGCCAAAAACATTGAAAAGACAATTGAACATATACGACTTTGGCCTCTTCGGGCCGTACCGTGATACCTATCAGACTTCTTGGGGTCTCTTGGAGGCCACCTGGGAGCCTCGAGAGCCGTCGGAAGGCTGACTTGGGCTGCTCGGGAGCGTCTTGGGCCATCCTTTCGCATTCTGGGGGCTCCTGGGGGGCGTCTAGGGCCCTCCTGGAGCGCTGTGGAGGCTCCCCGGAAAGGCTGGGGGAGCGGTGCCGGGAGTGTCCCCGAGATGTGGCCATATCTTTTCAGCGCGTTCCGGGAGCATCTTCCCGGAACGCGCTCGTGGCAGGGCGCCCACGTCCGAGGACTTTGGTATGGGAAACCGCAGCGCGTGATCATTCCAGCGCGTTCCGGCGGACTCCAGGAAGACTGCATGTCTTATGAGGATGGCTTCCGCCTCTTGCCCCGAGCATCCCAAACTGCTTGAACGGTTCCCACTCGCCTTCACCAAACCCAGCGCTTGCCCAAGCACTCCGACCCCCCGTGGGAGGACGGGGCGGCCGGGGAGGTCCAAAATAGTCCAGGAGGGCCTCCAGAGGCTCCCAAGACGGCCCAAGCGGGCCCCGAGTCGCCGAAAGACCGCTCCAGGACGCCCAAGATAGGCCCAAGACGGCCCGAGAGGCCCCCCAAGGCACTCAACGACGCTTCAAGACGCCTCTCCAGAGCGCTTCGAGAGGCCGAAATCGTCAATTTTACTAGGTTTTCGAACGATTTTGGCCTTCCAGCCTTTTCGGCTGTCCGACGTTCCAAGACGGCTCAATAGGCCCCCAAGAGAGCCCCAAGACGGCCCAAGAGGGCCCCAAGACGGCCCCAGAGTCGCCCAAGACAGCCCAACAGAGCCCCAAGACGGCCCCAAGATGCGCCCAAGAGGGGGACCACGACTCCAAAATTCGACCCTCCCGCTTGAAGAGTGCCCCCAAGAGGCCCCAGGAGGCCCCCAAGAGGCACCCAGGAGGCCCAAACGAAGCCTAAAGAGGCCACAAAATAGCCCCGAGGAGGCCCCACAACGGTCCCAAAACGGCGACCGAGAAGCTGCGAAACTGCCTTCACGACGTCCCCGACAGGCCAACCACGAGATCCAAACCAACACCCATGAGGCCTCTGACCCACCACCCAGGGCACGGTGGCGGGAGCAGTGACAGCACTTGTGCACAGCATGTTCCGGCGGGAGCCTTCCGGAACACGTTGCAGGAGAGGAGGAGGAGGAAGATCAAGAGGAGAGAGAGCTGGAGTGGGAGGAGGAGGAGGAGGAGGGGGACGAGGAGGAGGAAGAGGCCTTCAAGACAGCTCCAAGATAGCCGAAGAGGCTTCCAAGAGGGCCCTGGGCGGCCCACGAGGGCCCCAAGGCGGTGCCTGAGGCGCCCAAGACGGCCCGAGAGGGCCCCAAGACAACCCCAAGAGAGGCCTAAGAAGGGAAACACGAACCGAGAATCCGAGCTTTCTACCCCGAGAGGTTCTCGGGAAGTCCCAAGAGGCACCCAATCGGATCCAAGAGACCCCCAAGAAGCTCCCAAGAGGGCCGACGAGGTTCCAAGAGATCTCCCGAGGTGGCCCCAAGAGGCACAACTCATTGTTTTACGATTGGGCTTTGACGGGTTTTACTTTTGTTCGGCCTTTTGGCATCCCGATGCTCCAAGACGGCCCAAGAGGCTTCCAATACCGCTCCAATATAGAGGAAGAGGCCTCCAAGAGGGCCCCAAGACGGCCCGCGAGGGCCCCAAAACGGTACTTGAGGCGCCCAAGACGGCCCGAGAGGGCCCCAAGAGCCCCAAGAGAGGCCCAAGAAGGGGAACGTGACCCAACAGCAGAGCGTTCCCCCCAAAAGGCCCACAGGAGGCCGCAAGAGTCCCCCAAGTGGTCCGACGAGGACCCCAAAAGCTTCCCGAGGGCCCCAAAGGCTCCTAGGAGACGTCCAAGAGGTTTTCAAATAGCCCAAGAGCGCCCTCGATGCGTCAAAACTGCTTCCAGGAGGCCCCGGGGAGGCTTCCGGATTGCCTCAATCTGGCCGCAGGTGGCCTCAAATCGGGCCTCCACGCAGCCAAGACGGCCAATGACGGCTTCAGATTGCAGAACCGATGCCCCCAGGGGACCCTCAGACGCCCCCCCAAGAGGCACCCAAGAGGTGCCTCCAACAGCCAGTTGACGAAGCATGCGGAACACCCCAGAAGCTCCTCAGATGCCGTCGCGTGCCTGTGCTTGATAGCGTTGTCCAAGATCGTCCAGTGCCCCCCCAGCCTGGGCTAGAACCTGAGCGCGCGCGGAGCGCGCGCGATTTTTTTTTTGTTTCTGTTTTTTTTGGTTTTGTCTCTCTCTCTCTCTCTCTGTCTCTGTCTCTCTCTCTCTCTCTCTATATATATATATGGCCCCTGGGCCCCGACCCCCACCGCCGGGACATCTCCAGACAATCCCCGGTACCGCCCAAGAGGCCAAGGGTCCAGCATATTCTTTCTCGTCGAAGCTCCAGGGGGCTAGGGGAAGAAAGATGGGTGCCTTCAATAGTGGGAGTCGTAGCAGGGGTCCACGAACGTGGCGGTATCAGGACCGAAACGTTTGCGTATTTTGTTATTTTTTGGGGGTTCACAATCTGACGCCTCTGAGGAATTGTGATCCACGTCGCGCACATAAAGGGAATCTAGTTATGCCAACAGCTCGTGATCTAAGGAGAATCGTTCTCTGTCGTCACAGTCTGCCTCTTCCTCAGCACCTGGTTCACAAAACAGGCAGCGACTGAAAAACATCTTCTCTGCAAGTCCCTGACACATACGTGGCAGGTAGGTCATTTTGTAGCTGGGTTCGAAGGCCCCGCCTTGAGGCTTGCCCAAGGGGGTCTGATGGGTGCCCTTTGGGTGGGCACAACGGCCGTGGGACCTCTGATAGATCCCTGGGAATCGGATGCCCAAGAGCCTCGTGGGAGTCTTGCTGAATGTAGTGGGGTCCTGGTCTTGGTGGCTGCACTGATCGAGACCACGGTTGTCACAGGTGGGGCCGCCATAAGAGCTTGGATGCGGTCCCCTTGGAAGCTCGAGGGGGCCTGTGGTTGCTATACTGCTGGTTGTGGATGCTCTGGCCAGCCCGAGGTACTACCAGTAAAATGGCAGCCGAGTCAGTACATCAGTGACCACAGGAGCTGATTCCCTATATCCAACTGTAGTGATTGTCGTGGCGAAGCTCAGGGAAGCCCTCAGAACCATTCGCGGGTGCGGAGCGAGGGTGGCCCTCTCGTGCTATCTGGTAGCACATCAGGTTTCGCAGGGGGGCCCTCCATGTGTTCCATACGCGCCGTACAAGGACATGTGAGGCCCAGGCTTGTATAGTATCCTGGTTGTGCATTCTCTAAGGAAGAGGGAGGAAGAGAAGGGGAGGCGGAAAAACTAGAGACCAGAGCGCCCTATTCAAAACGACGACCCAGAGCAGAAGGGTTGAGAACAGTACTACCAGCACTGGTGTTTCACTCGTTTGCTTCCTCTTCCTCCTCGAGCCGACAGTCGGCGCCGCGTATTGACGGTGCACGCGGGCTCAGAGGAGCCCTTGGTCTGCGTCAGGGGCTGCGGCCTGCAGGTCAGAGGGAGCTTAGTTTGCGACGGCATGGTCTTGGCGTGTCGGGGCCGCTTTGTTTGAAGGGGGCATATCTGATCTGCTCGTTGTATGGAGTTAGCGGTCGAGCATGCGAATCCGAATCCCCGCCCCTGCATATCGAAACATGCCAACCTATGCTGTAGTATGCTGTCTCATATGCTACTGTGTCACAGTATAGTGCATTCCAGCTTCGGAGCCGAACGCCCTAAGATCGCCCTAAGATCGCCCAAGAAGCTCCCAAAGACGGCTCCAAAACTGGCCAAATAGGCCCCAAGACTGCCGAAGAGGCGCCCAGGACAGCTCCGGACCACCCACCCAAGGTGAGCCCAAGAGCGGGAGCAGGAGCCCAAGAGCGGGAGCCCAAGATGAGCCCAAGAGCGGGAGCAGGAGGCCGCCAGAGACCTCCGAGAGGACTCCGGGACCCCTCAGAGGCTTCCAATACACCCCAGACCCCTGAGAGACCTCCAAAGGACCCCGACGAGGCCCCAAAACCAGCCCAAGAGAGCTTGGGGAGCCGTCCCGAGAGAGCCCGAGAAGGGTGAAATCGTTGATTTCCGCTGTTTGTTGTTCTATGTTTTTCGCCTTTTCACGTTTTCCCGCTTCCAACGCTGAAAGACCGAAGAGCTTGAGAAAAGATAGATTCCAGAGGTTGGCACAGGGCCTAAAAAAAAAGCCCCTGGATGGAAGAAACGACACAACTTATAGTCCATGAGTAAGCCCATCAAGCCTAGCTAGAACTTGAGCGCGCGCGAAGCGCGCGCGATGGTTCTAGTATATATCTATATATATATATATATATATAATATATATATATTATCATACGCACCTCTCCGAGGGAGTAGAGCTCAGAGGCGATTAATGCGTACGCGGGGCGCCGAGTCCGCGATGTTTCTGGCCGTTTCGCTAGAGAGATCCTCTAAATTCTGAAAATCGGTGGCACCCCTCACGCAGATCGTGACGTCAGGGTCCAAAAACACATTGGAATTTCAACAGTTTAACATCAAACCTTCAAAAACACATGGTAATTTCAATAATTTCGACCCCGATTCTCAGAGAATGACGGTTTCGCCTCAAACATTCTCCCAAAACCGAGCCCCGACGTACCATCTGGTACCCAAGACCCCGCCTCGGAGCCTCCTGGGGCCCTCCTGGAACTTCCCGGGGCCTCCTGGGACCTCCTGGGGCTTTCTGAACCTTCTGGTACCCCAGACCCCGCCTCGGAGCCTCCTGGGAGCCTCCTGGGAACCTCCTGGGGCCTCCTGGGGCCTCCTGCGGCCTCCTGGAGCCTCTTGGGGCCTCCTGAAGCCTCCTGGGGTCTCCTGGGGCTTCCTGAGGCCGCCTGGGGCCTCCTGGGGCATCAGAACTACATGCACACACACAGAGACACAAATCACGCCCAACTCATCACACGCTAGACAAACATAACACACACACACACACACACACACACAACACCTACAACGCACAAAAAGCACGCACAGAGCACACATCACACACACACACACACACAACACTCACAATCCTGGGGCCTCCGGGAGCCTCTTCTGGTATCCAAGTCGGGCCTCCTGAGGCTTCCTGGGGGGCCCTGGTACACACATCGCAAGGTGTGGCAACCCCACTTGCGCTCGAGTGCGACTTCGCTGTTGCATTTCACTCCTGCTTCGAACGCCCCTTCAGTTTTTTGTATGAGCCTGGGCACACACGTGCCACTTGTACGTGTGTGTATATATATATATATGTATAATATCTCGGAGTAGGCCGGGGGGTGGGGCCCGGCCGGTGCCGCCATCCTCCATGGGCGCCCTCCTGGTCTTGTGGGGGGTCACAGACCCCCCGGGACTGCCCCAGGCCGCTTCCAAATTGCCCGCGACAGGCCACGCGGGCCGTACAGATGGTCAAGAAAGCTTCAAGAGGCCCCGAAAACGCCCAAGAGCGCCCCAAGAGGGCCCGAGATGGCTTGAAGAAGGCCGACGAGGGCCCCAAGAGGGCCTTCAAGAGGCAAACATCTGCCCATTCCTCTCGTAAAACATACGTCTTCAGCATACTCGCTTGCTTCGTCTTGACAGTGCCCCAGACGTCCCCGAGGAGCCCCAAGACAGCCCAAGAGAGACCCAAGAGGGCCCAAGACGGCCCAAAAAGATCTTCCTGTGGGGCTCACGGACCCCCCCAAAATAAAAGCCCGTTCTCTCTGTAAAACGTGCATTTTCAGCATGCTCCTTTGCTTCGTCTTCGCAGTGCCCCAGACGCCCCCGAGGAGCCCCAAGACAGCCCAAGAGAGACCCAAGAGGGCCCAAGACGGCCCAAAAAGATCGTCCTGTGGGGCTCACGGACCCCCCCAAGACGGCCCAAGAAGCCCCGAAGCCAGCCCAGGAGGCCCCCAAGACGGCCTCCAGGAGGCCCGAGAGGGCCTCGTTCGAAATCATGTTCCCAGAAGCCTATCCAGGAACACCATTTCCCGGTTCCGAGGACGCCCAAGAGGCCCACAAGACAGCCATAGCGAGGCCCAAAAGGGCCCGAGATGGCTTGAAGATGGCCAAAGAGGGTCCCAAGAGGGTCTTCAAGAGGCAGAAATAAAAGCCCGTTCTCTCTGTAAAACGTGTATTTTCAGCATGCTCCTTTGCTTCGTCTTCGCAGTGCCCCAGACGCCCCCGAGGAGCCCTAACACAGCCCAAGAGAGACCCAAGAGGGCCCAAGACGGCCCGAAAGGGTCGTCCTGTGGAGCTCACGGAACCTCCCGAGACGGCCCAAGAAGGAAGCCCCAAAGCCGGCCCAGGAGGCCCCCAAGACGGCCTCCAGGAGGCCCAAGAGGGCATCGTTCGGAATCATGTTCCCAGAAGCCTATCCAGGAACACCATTTCCCGGTTCCCAGGAAGCCCAATTAAAGACAGCCCCCAGAGGCCCCGGACACGCCGAAGATGGCCTCAGGACGGCCGACGACGCCGCCAAAACGCCCGAAGAGCGCCTCCAGAGGCCCCTCCAAAGAGCCCCAGAAGCCGAAAATCATTAATTTTCCAATGGTTTTTGAAGCATTCTTGCGCTCTCCCATGTTCCGCCTCCCCACGGTCCCGGACCGCGTCAGAGGCCCTTAAGATCGCTCCAAGACGGCCGAAGAGGCGCCCACGAAAGCCCAGAGACGGCCCAGGAGGCTCTCCAGATACGTCAAGAGGGGCTCGAGAGCGCCCCAAGAGAGCCCCAAGAGCGACCCAAGAGGGCCCGAAGAGCGCGACATTTCAACGTCTCCGGCCTGAGAGGCTCCTAGGACCTAGGACCCCCCCGGAGGCCATCAAGAGGCTCCAAAGAAGCCCCGTGAGGCTCCCAAGAGGCCCCCTGGAAGCCCCAACAGGCCCCCAAGGGGTCTCCAGGGAAGCCCCCTGCGGGCCCCCAAGACACTTTGGTAAATCGTATTTTCCAGATAGCTTTCCGAGAAAGTGATTCCTTGGGCTTCCGCCCACAGCCCCAACCATGTTTCCAATAGGCTTGCCGACAAGGCCAGAAGGCGCCCCTCGGTAAGCCCCCAGAGGCCCCCCCTCTTGAGACCCGAACAAATCATGCTCCCGGAAAGCTTTCCGGGAACATGATTCTCCATCTCGGAGTAGGCCCGGGGGGGGCGGGCCGCTGCCTGTTCCCCCCATCGGTGCCCACCAGGGGTTGCGCGGGTGGTCCAGAGCTCCCGAGGCGGCCCGAGCGCGCCCCGAAGCAGGCCACGACAGGCTAAGGGGGTCCCGAGAGGGCCCAAGACAGTCCCACGAGGCTCCGAAGACGCCCAAGATGCCCTCAAGACAGCCGGCGAGGGCTCCAACACGCTCCAGGACGGACTTAAGAGGCTCCCCAAGAGGGCCCTGGAAGGCAAGATTCAATCGTTTTCCGAGTGTTTCGGATTTTGGCGTTCTAGCTTTCCCCGCTTCCAGTGCTCCCTCACGGCCTCGGAGGCCCTTCAGATCGCTCCAAGAAGGCGCACGAGGCCCCGACGAGGGCCCCAAGACGGCCCAGGATGCTCCCCAGACAACCCAAGTGTGCCCCAAGAGCGCGCCAAGAGAAGGCCCAGAGGGGTCCAGGCGGCCCGGGCCCGCTCCGAAACAGGCCACGACAAGCGAATGGAGGTCCCGAGAGGGCCCTAGACGGTCCCAAGAGGCCCCGAAGACGCCCAAGCTGCCCTCAAGACGGCCGACGAGGACTCCAACACGCTCCAGGACGGACTTAAGAGGCTCCCCAAGAGGGAGGGCCCTGGGAGGCAAGATTCATTGATTTTCCGACAGTTTTGAAGGATTTAGGCGTTCTCGCTTTCCCCGCTTCCCAGCTCCCAGCGCTCCTTCACGGCCTCGCTCGGAGGCCCTTCAGATCGCTCCAAGACGGGCCACGAGGTCCCGAAGAGGGCCCCAAGACGGCCCAGGAGGCTCCCCAGACAATCCAACTGTGCCCCAAGAGCTCCCCAAGAGAGGGCCCAGAGGGGGACCGCCAACCGATATTTTGAGGTCTCTGGCCCTAGAGGCCGCCCGTAGGCCCCCGGAGGCCACCAAGAGGCTCCTACGAAGCCCCGTGAGGCGCCCAAGAGGCCCCCAGGAAGCCCCAAGAGACCCCCAAAGGGCTCCCATGGAACGCCCAAGAGGCCCCCCAACACACCCCAAGAAATCATGTCCCCAGAAAACCTTCCGGGGACATGGTTCATCATGGGCCCGAGAGTTCCCAGAGGCCCCCAAGGGGCCCCCAGGGAACGCCCAAGAGACCCCCCAACACACCCCAACAAACCATGGCCCCAGAAAGCCTTCCGGGGGCATGGTTCATTATGGGCCAGCGAGTCTCCGGAAGCTTCGAAGTACCATCATGCTACAGGAGAGCTATCTGGGAAGTTGATTGGGAACATGACTGATCGCCTTCTCGCAGCCCTCCGCAGATCGTGTCGCACAAAGTTGCCCCAAGTGCCCTCTTGAACCGACGACGACGACGAAACGACGAGGACGACGACGGCGGCGGCGACGACGACGACGACGACGACGACGACGACGACGACGACGACGGCGCGCCCCAATAGGCGACGACGACATTACGACGACGACGACGACGACGACGACGACGACGACGACGACGACGACGACGACGACGACGGCGGCGGCGGCGGCGGCGGCGACGACGACGACGACGACGACGACGGCGCCCCACAACAGGCTCCCCAAGACGCCCCCAAACATGCTCCCAGAAGGCCTTCTGGAAACCCGATTGATACGGCCTCCGCCCCCCTACACAACCTTCCTCGAAGTCCTTTCGGAATGCAGATTGGCATGCGTGGACTGTGGTCCACTACTTCAGTGGAGCAGTGAATTCGTCAAGGCCTGGGGCCTGCTAGAACCTGAGCGCGCGCGAAGCTCGCGCGATGGTTCTAGTATGTGTATATGTATATAGAAAATATATATATATTATGTATGCATAGTTAAATATTATATAGATATATATTATATATATATATATATATATATATATGATGTATCTATCGGAGTAGGCAGGAGGGGGGGCGCTGGGCCGGTGCCACCTTCCCCCATGGGCGCCCCCCGGGACCTTTGAGGGGTCACAGACCCTCCGGGGCTGCCCCGGGCCACTTCCACATTGCTCACGACAGGCCACGCGGGCCGTACAGATGGTCAAGAAAGCCTCAAGAGGCCCCGAAGACGCCCGAGATGGCCCCAAGACAGCCCAAGAAGCCCCGAAGCCGCCCCAAGAGGCTTCAAAGAAGCGCTCCAAGAGAGCCCCGAGAAGCCAAAATCGATGATTTGCTATTGAATGTTTTCGATGTTTTTGGTTTTGATCGCCTTTTCACCTTCCCGACGCTCCAACAAGGCCCAACAGGTCCTCAAGAGCGCCCCAAAATGCCCGGGAGGCCCCCCCAGACGGCCTGAAGACGGCCCTGGACAGCCCCAAGACACCCCAAGAGGCTCCCCAGAGGGCCCTAGAAAGCCCAAGAGGGCCCCGACAAGGCTTCCAGAGAGGCCCACGACGGGGAACAAAAAGTCAGAATTTAAGTTTTTCCCCGCTGAAAGCTTCCCAGGAGGCCCCGAGAGCCCCAAGACGCGCCAAGGAGGCCCCCAGGAGGCCCCGAGGAGGTCCCCAGGGGCCCCCAAAGGACGTCAAGAGGCCCCAACACGAGCGTCACCCCCGCCCCCTCCGTCAATTTGCGTTCACGCCGCGCTACGCAGACGCCGTCGCGCAAGCCTCTCGGGCCCGGGCGGTTCCAGGAGATGTTCCCGGAGGGGCCTGCGGGAACAGCTGCTTCGGGGGGGGGGCGACGATCCACGCCGTGCCCCTCGCCGTCGTCGTCGTCGTCGTCATCGTGGGCGTCGTCGTCGTCGGTTCTTCTTGAAACTGTTCGTAGGTTTTTTGTGGAGATTCGGAGTTCGGAGTTCGAGAAGGTTCTTCGCAGTTTTCGGCCCCAAGGGGCCCGCTTTCGGGCACCCAGGAGTACAACATGAACCCAAGGACCTGTTGTGGAATGGGTTTGGGTCAGACTTTCGAGGGGACTCCAACCGCGGCGACGTGGTTTCCCGAGGAGGTCAGCCCTCGACGTTCGACGAACAAACGAGGGAGGAAGTTGCTTCTCCCGTCCGCCTCGCCCTCCGGGCGCCGCCAGGGACCTCCGAGGACCTCCAACCCCCCCCCCCCAGGTATTGCAAACTGCCCAGGTTACCCACAAGTGACACATGAGCAATGGAACGACACTGAATCCAAATATGAATCCACATGTTTACAAAAATTATCCCAGTGCGACCCTACCTAGGAGTTGGAGGATCTAGGAAAGCAACCTCTAACACTTATATGAAGCTAAGCTAAGCTAAGATGAAGCTAAGCTAAGATGAAATAAGATAAGCTAAGATGAGATAAGCAACGCTAAGCTAAGGGAACGTCACTGGGGGAACCGCGGGGCGGATCCTGGGGGAACCGCCCGGGGTGGGTTCCACTGCCCAGCCCCTTAAGCCTCAGAGTAAGAACCCTTCCAGGCAGAGCCTAGGTAGGGAACAAGCAACTATGATCCGAATCGAACATGCCACACAGCAGTGCCAAAACATCCGCGTCACAATCATCATCCTCTTGATCCTCCTGATCGTCCTGCTCCTTATCGTAGAAATTCCCAGATCTCTGGAGAGAATACGTAGCACCCCGCATTTGCGGATAAGAGTGAGGAGGCGGCAGGGTAGTCGGCAGGTTGCGAGGCTCTGAAGAAGCCCGCGGCACACGACAGTTGATCAACCAACAAGCCCGCCGCAGGCGCTGGTGTTTTCGTCAAAGCAGCTTGGGTGGGTCGCGGGTGGGTCGCGGGTGGGTCGCAGGGCGGGTCACGAGGTGGGCCGCGGGGTGGTACAGTGGTGGGATCGCGGGTGGGTCGCGGGCGGGTCGCGGGCGAGGACAACGACAACAACAGCAGAATCACACCTCAGCCGCGCGCCCAGGAACAATGAACGACCGTTGGGCCTCCTCACTCCGATATCCTTTCGGACCGTTCCCTCGGAAGTGGTGCAGCTTGGCGGCGCGCAAAGGGGGGTAGGGGAAGGGGGGGAGGCTTCCTAGAAGCACCCTGCTTCTTAGAAGTCCCCAGCCTTGCGTCTACAGAAAAGGCCAGCGCCTTC
>CAUYUJ010003325.1:0-30000 GCA_963575745.1 Prorocentrum cordatum
AGTGGAGGATGATGCAATGCACGATGAGGAAGAATGAACGACGGAGGAAGAGAAGGGGGCGGCTTCGACAGTCGACTTTTTTTTGTTCGACAGTCGATTTGTGTCTTTTTTTTCGACGATCGATTTTTTTGTTCAGCTCCGCGCCCCTGCCATGATAGTAAGGCACGATGATCTTCACGGTCGATGGTGGAATGCGCATGTATACAACGGGCTTGGCAATCGACGTCGGGTCCAAGAACACGTCTGGCGTCGCCGATTCATCCCAGATGGTCCAAGTCCCATGGTCCACAGCGGCAGCCTCCCGCACGTGGACTGCGATGAAATCGCCCATCGCATAGAACAACACAACTCTACCTAAACGAAGTGCACCGCCAGTGCGGATGAGCACGTAGTCGTCCCTCTTCACGCCACCATACTTCAACGCAGCCGCTGTAGACGTATCCATCTGGATGCCTGCGATATCGAGTTTACGGCGCTTCGACGTCGATATATACTGCCCGTCGAACTGGAACCGCCCCTCGACAACGTCTTGAACGTAACAGTTTAAATATCCAAACGTTGTCGTGTGCTCGACCTGGTTGTAAACATGTACCACGGTCGTCTTCGCGTCTTTGTGTTTCCGTTCTGGCGCAAAGCACGAAATCACCCTACCCAGTCGAAGTAGGTCGTCGGGCACGTGCACCAAATGATGAAACTTCACCTTGATACACGTATGGTACAATCGGCGAAACAGTACCGCGTGCTCTGCAATGGCCCCCGAAAGCGTGGCGTGCAATGCGCCCGTCATATCGTCCTCTCCTGATAGGAGCCCCAACATGAACGTTAACAGCTCGAAACATCGAACGTGGTCCGCGGGCACGCGGCCAGAGCACCTGTCCCGAAGAAATGCCAGCAACAATGGGCACAGTCCGAGAACGTCGCTCGCAAACAGCTTCACGTGGTCGTTCGCTATGAAGTTCTCCGTGAACCACTCTGGCTTGGGAGGTGACGCGGTCAACTTGGGATGGATGTACAAGCGCGCGTAGGCGGCAATCTCATACATATCGATATTCAACCTCTTCAAACACGATGTGAGCGCCGCAACCTGAAGCCCCGCGACGCCATGCGATACCAGGGTGTGCTGCCAATCCATGATGTAATTACTCACGGGGCGCAGCACGCTTCTCAAGCGAGGATCGCACAGCATCCCATGTTCATTATAACTAATGCCCAGCTTCGTTTCGAGCGCCTCCACCTTCGACATCGATATCTGCCCGACCTGCGATACCAAGATCTCGTGCATTCTCCAGAACGTGTCGTCGCCCAGCTGCTTGAGCTTCGATTTATCTACGCAGTCCAGTCCGACGGTGTACTGGCCGTCGGCGTAGCCAGTCTTGTGGATGAAGTTCACCACGTTCATGCACGAGATGCAGGGTTTCAGCCCTGCCGCCCCTTTAATGGCCAAAAACTCTTTGTGGCCTTTTTCATCAGCCATAAAACCGACCAGGCGAGCACGAAACACCCGCACGGCACTCCCATGGGGAACTACAAAGCCGTGTGTGAAGTTATGAGGCCCGTCAACGAACATGGCGACGAGAATATGCTCCAAGAGGGCGCTCACTCCCCCAGGAATTCTCTCCACCAGCCTGGTGCGAACCCCGCCCAGGCAAAACCAGCCCCCCGTTCTATGGAGGAGCCAGCCTGGTAGCTCCAGAAGGTGTAATAAAAATTCCACAACTGGCGCCCAACATCAGATCTCAAAGGGTTGCCTGGCGTCATCTCGTCACCGTAAAACACCAAGCTACAAGTGCACAAAGGTGCCTCGTCGAGCGCAGCAGACAACATATTGGCAAACTTTTCGCTGATAGTCGACATATAGTGCAGAAACGCAAATGGGTGTACATATTCCCACGGCCCGATGCCTGGGACATCCAGTGTCTGCACAACAGGTCCGTATGGCGTCCTCGCGCGGCCATGCATCTCCGCTGCTATCCTGCACTGGCGTAGCTCATCTCGTCCCCCGAGCTCCTCGTCCCTAAGCATGCCTTTCCTATTCAGCGTCTGCAGGATGTGGGCGACGCTCGCCTTCGAACCCCGCGAAGTGGCCAGAAGCTCCGACCGCAGCTGCATCCTCGTCCCATCATCGATGTCGATCGTGGCGGGTGCGCCCCGCTTCATGTTCGCAACGCTGAACCTGAAACGGCTGTGGAAGAATGGCGACGGCTGCGATGATACTAGAGACTGCGCGTGAGAAAGCATATATGCATGGTGAATGCCAGACGTTGTTGTGTAAATAGTTATATTTGTATGTATATGCATGTATGTATGTATGCGTGTACGCATGTACGCATGCATGTGTATAGGTATGTATGTGTATATGCATATATGTATGCATGCATGCGCGTTTGTATATCTATATATGTATGTATATGTACACGTGTCGACATCGATGCACATCCCTCGCGCGCGCAGCGGTGCGCGTTTTCGGAAGGAGGGCGAAACGTTGTCGCACTCTGATGCACCTTGGCAAGCTACCTTCGGCATGCCGCAACACAAACTTGCACAGGCGCAGAGAATGATGGCAGACACAGGGCCGCAAGTGAAGTCCCGCATTCACGCGACTCGAAGCGGATGACGGGCCGCGATGGGAGGGGACGGGGCCTGCTTATTCGAGCGGGAAGGGGGGATCCGAGGCGATGCCGTCTGTCGGCAAACGCCCCCATGGTAGCTCCAGAAAGGTTTAACACAATTCCACAGCATGCGCCCAGCATCAGATCTCGAACGTCGACATTTGATTTACGATTTCGATGTGATGGTACTTTCGCAAAGCAGATCACACACATCGTGTGCATTTGTGTCGCTCTGAGGCGGCTTGCACAACTGGCGCACAACACTCGACACACCTGCGCATCACTTCCATTGGGCACTATATTATACAAAGCCGCGTGTGAAGATCTGAGGCCCGTCAACATGGCGACGAGAATATGCTTCAAGAGGGCGCTCAGTCCGAGTCCTCCTCAGCCGCTGCCTGCACAGCCGCTGCCGCGCGCCTCGAGGCCCGATGCTGGTCTCGCGTCAGCGCGTCGTCGCTGGCGGGTCCATCGCACTCGGCGTCTTCGTCACCGTCTCCACCTTCACCACCTCCACTGTCCTCCTCTTCCTCATCCTCATAGTCGTCCTGGAACATACCGCTATCGCTGTCCTCGCCCTTCTCCTCGGAGGGCGAGGTGAACCCCGACCCCTGTTCGATGCATATCTTTCGCTCCAAGCGCCGAACTTTGCTCCGAATCTCCCCGATGCGATTCATGGTCTCCACGTGGCGAGCCATCACGAGAGCCTCCAGCGCCTCGATTCTGGCCAACACCTCCCCGAGCCCTCCCCCCTTTCCCCCGCCCTCCCCCCTACCCCTCTTCTCCCTCTTCCCCCCTCTCCTCCCTCTTCCACCCTCATCCCTCTACCAACCTCCCAGCCCCTCCTCGCGTATGGGATCAGCCGAGGCACTCGCCATGCCCCCCCTGCGGCGCGGGGGCCTGCACTTCTGCTAGACGTAGTGCGTCAAGCCTTTGAACTGGAGTCAGCTCTCCGCTCGGGCCTAAAGCAACGGATATCGATGTCGATGTTTCTATCGAGTTCGATGTCTCTACTGGCGTCGATGTCGATGCTTTTGTCGATGTCGATTTCTTGCATCACAAAACCCTCATCTCAATGCTGGCCGATGGGCTTTCCGACGGACGGAGCTCGACCGCGGGGCGCGCAGGCAAACCGGCCATAGGAGATATATCTTTGCCTCGGGGGTCCTCCATCCTCATTCCTCCATCCTCCATCTCCCCCTCCACTCTCAATCACCCATCCCCCTCCTCCTCCTTCGTGGTGATGGTGGCGGTGATGATGATGGCGATGATGCTGCAGATGGTGATGAGGAAGATGATGATGATGATGACGATGATGGCGATGATGATATTGTGTTTTGTTCAAAGCGCGTGCCATACATCCCCAGCACATTCGTTTATCGTGGGCGTCGATGTCGATGTGCGCGGTTACCCACGCCACCTCGGTATCGCTGGCATCAAACCACACCGCCCATCATATTGAAAGACACACTCCGTCGTCGATATCGATTGCGCCGTCAGTGGCGTGCTGATCGCACTACATGCGAGATTGCACCTACAAAAAGAAACGCCTCATGCCTTTGCGCTTATGCATTGGCTTAGCTGGAGGCATGCCCTGCAAATCCAAAGCGCACAACAAGGCGCTGCACTTCTTGATGTCGAGCTTCATTCCGAGATCATCCTCATCCCGCTGGTGGTTTTTTCAGCATGACCATATAGTGCACACGGCTACAATAGAAGCACACGTCGTCCTTCCCATCATCGTCCTTCTTGCACTTGCACCCCGCCTTCACGTAGCGCCTCAAGAAAGTGGTTCCTCAGCTTCTTGCGGTACCAGAGCGTGCCCCAGTACTGCGGGTATAAGATGCCGTCCTCGTCAGCCCGCTGCTTGATCTGCGCCAACTTCCACGGCGTGGGCCCCTCCAGGTACGGCACCATCTTGACGGCCTTCATCGGGTGGAACTGCACCTTCTTTTCCATGTCGCCCGCGGGCTTGGCGGGCTTGTATTTCTTCAGCGCTGGCTGCAGGCCGAGCTCGTCATCGCTCAAGTCCATGCTCGGGCTGAGCGTGAAGCTCGGTGGAGTGAGCGCTCCCCGCATGACCTCGTCCCTCGGCGGGAACGGCGTCATATTATCCAGGCCTGGCGGGAGCGGAAACTGCAGGCGCGGAGCCGTTTCCGTCTGCGCTGCATAATTGGTGAAGGACATCGACACTAACTGCAAGGATCGATAGGCGATTGCGAGTCTACGTGGGCTTCGATCGTCGACGTACAACTGTAACGAGCCAAAATGGCTGGGGAGGCCGCGCTAGACGATACAGGGGGCGGCCTCGGAGCAGAGTGAGAATAAGATCGTAAAGTAAGATGGTATACCATGATAGTAGAGCACGCCACGATGTACGATAATCGAATACCTTTATGAGCTCGTCTCATCTTCGGCCCCAGGCTTCCTATATCTACTCTCTACTATCTTGCTCTCACTCCACACTCGTTTACTGTGTTACCGCGGAGGAGAGAGAGGGAGAGAGGACAATAACACAATGGATTTGTTCGGTTCACATTGAGGCAATCAGAAAGGCGTCACTCCCAATGACGCGCTGCGTGCAGACGCCTATGGCGATATCGATCTGAGTCCGTGCTGCCCGACGTCGATGGCTGGGTAACGTCCCCGTGGCACATGCGAACCTGACCGCCTGCGCACTGAACGAAAATATAACACACGATGCAACTGCAAATGCAAACGCTGTTGCCCTACACCAGCGTAAAACAATGCTCAGCTGAGCGGGGTCGCGCTCCAATCGTGACTTCACTACGACGAGCGCCACTCCGTAAACTTCGATATCGATATCTCTGCGAACAAATTGTATCGGCGTGCCCTGCAGGGAGCGCTATGCCCAGCGTAGCGCACCACCTTAATTCGGAACTCGGAGCGCTGCTGCACCGCCTACCAGTTCCCCTTGTCACCGTCGATCCACTCGACCACAGCCTTCCACGCCTTCTTCTCGTCGCCGCCGTACGCGCCCCAGGTCCCCCAACTGAACATCTTGCCCCAGACAACGCCCGCCTTCTTGACCCGCCACTTGGAGTTCTTCTCGTCCGTATAGATGGCATAATCCTTGTAATAGATGGGGGGCTGCTTCTTGAGCGCGGGTAGCGGGGGCGCCTTGGTCGACGTCGATGTTGGGCAGGCCTTGGCCTTGGCCTTGGCCTTGGCCTTGCCTTTGGCGTTGGCCTTAGCTTTGGCCTTGCCCTTGCCTCTCGTCGTCTCGGTCTCCTCCAACATCTTCTTGATGTACTCGTCGATCTCCTCCTGCCGTACCGCGGGCCCCCCGCTGGCAGCGGCGGGCTTCTTCATAGCTGGATGCTGCTCCTCATCGTCTTCGTCGTCATCGACTTCGGCGAGCGCGCGCTTCCTCGAAGCTTGGGGCGGCGGCGTCCCCGAGCCAGGATCGGGCACGGCGCCCTTTGGAGCGGGCGTCGTCGGCGGCTCGAGGGGCCCTGCTGATGAGGTCCTCCGCAAGCCCGATGGGGGCTCATTCAAGAAGGTCAGCGGGATGTCGCCCTGCCGCGGACCCCCTCCTGCCGATGCGGTGCCCATGAGCTGGCCGAACATGTTAACCACCGTGCTCATCTGCTGCATGAATGCGTCCTGGTGCCTGCTGTTCGGGTTCGGGCGCTCGAACGGGACCATGCTGCTGCTGCCCCCCGAGGGGTGCTCATATATTCCGTTCGTTTTGCGGGCTTTCGTGATCTGCCCTGCTTGCAGGAGCAGGGCCTCGCTAAACTGAGGCTTGGGGAGCACGGGAGCCCCGAACACCTGCGGCTCGATCTCGACGAATTGCGACACAAGGAGGGGGTAGTTGCAGACAGACGATTGCGCCGAGCGCCTCGATGCACGTTTCTTCTTGATCTGCTTCTCTGGGCAGCACGCGACCCCCATCGGGCGCCCAGCCTCGAGCATGTAGCCCCGTGGGGTGCCCTAGGGGGAGCGGGGTCGTCTGGTTGAGGCCCCTGGATCGCCAACAAATTCAATAACAGGCGGGGCAACATCTTGAAAAAAGCTGGGTGGAAACCTTGGCCCGAAACATGAGATGGCGATGTGGACGGAGAGGGAGGGGGCAGTGGGGATGGGGAGAGAACGAGAGTGTGGGTGATAGTGGTTACTCGGTGTCGACACGTTCGGGGCCTCTCAATATCGACGTCGCCTCGTCCTCCTCCTCGCCCACCTTCTCCCCCTGATCCTGCCCATATAACCTCGACCCCGATGCTGAGACCTGGGCGCTCGATGCGGGGGTCGCGCATTCGACGTCGAATGCATGCGATGTCGATGTCGAGTCCTTGAGCTGGTTCTTGTACTCGAACGCCTGCGCGGGCGCAGGCCCCCGACCCGCGGCGAACTCGCTCGCGACCACGAGGGCGGCCAAGCGAGGCACCGTCTTCTGGTCGGGGTAGTGCAGGCCGAGGGTGTGCACGAAGTACTCGCCAACCTTATCGAGCTTCGCCTCGACCCCCAGGTGGGGGTCCTGTAGCAGCGCCCACATCTCCGTCGTCTGGTAGTGCTCTGGGTACTGGTGCGTCTGGTACTGCACGTTGAAGTTACGCCCGTCACGCTTGCCCGTCATGGCGATGTCCATCGTCACCGACTCCGTTACTGCAATTATCAGCTCGCGCTTCTGGGCGGCCGTGAGCATGTCTGTCGCGTTGATGGCGTGTACGGTCTGAGTCGCGTCATCCCTGGCGCAACCACCACGACGGACGATCATCTTCACGTGGGCCACCTGGCGCTCGATCACCTGGGCCCGATCCGCATCCTCCATCTGGGCGGTCACCGCCCGCGCGAAGTCGACGACGCCCTTGAAGGTGGCCAGACACGACGCCCTTGCGGTGGGTGCCGCCGCCGCGCTCGTCATGGCGATGCCGATGCGGACGCGCTTCGATGTCGATTGCACCTAGGCGCTACGAGCCCAATGGTGACGGTAAGATGGCGATGCATAAGGCCCTGCCCCCTCCTCCAGGCCCTCCCCCATCTTCCAGTCCACCTCGTCCTGACCTCCCACGCGGCCCATGAGGCGCTGGGCGTACCAGTTTGGGTGGCCCGATTCGCGACCACCTCGATCGCAGCCGACGTCGACGGGTGACCATCACCTCGTCAATCCACGGCGAGGTGATGGTCATGGTGACCATCACCTCGTCACCAACTATCTTCGCTCATGACCGCTGGGGTGGCTGGACGCGCCCAACGATTGCCCATGTCAGCGCTCGCGCGCGCCTCGTTCGGCACCCCGTCGCATCAATGGTCCATCGCTCGTCAGCCTGATGCCCCCCCCCGTTTCCCCCACTCCCACCACCTCCTCATGTCGCTCCCACTCCCCATCCTCCTCCTCGACGGGGGGGGCGGCCTGCGCCTCGACGGTGCCCGCGACGTGCGGCGCGGCGGGAGGGTAGCGGCGGTGGGGGAGGGGGCGGCGAGAGAGCATCAGCGAGGGAGCACCGATAGTCGATGCGACGACGACGACGACGACGACGACGACGACCACGATGAGGGCCATCGCGAGACCAACAGCGCGTTGTACAAACAGTTCAAGGAGATGGGGGGGGGGGGGTCGTCCACGAGTGCGCGGCGAACGCGCGCCAGGCACGCTGCCGCCGACGACGACGAACGACGACGACGACGGCGGCGGCGGCGACGAACGACGACGACGACGACGGCGGCGGCTCTGTTTTTTGCATCTGCAGCGGCGCCGTCTCTAGCCGAGATCGACAGTCGACTGTGCCCTGCTCCTCGCGCTTATCATCTGCGGCGCTGCGAGGGCCTAGGCGGGGTCCTCGAAGGCCTTGACTGCGGTGCCTCGCTGCGCGACGCCACGCGCGGCTCCGCCGCGTCCTCGACCATCAAACTCGAAAACACAAGTCGACATCGATTCAGCAGCAAGCCGCGAAAGAGGCCCCATGTACCCTAAGGGGCCCCGAAGAGAGGTGGCGCCGCACTTAACTACACACCGCAGCCTCGCACCGTGAGCACGGGAGGTTGCGTCTAAGGTCGTCGTCGTCAGCCTACCGACGCCACTGGCCCGTGCGATACTGCTGCTCCAGGGCCTGCCGCGCGTTCGTCACGCACTTGTGAACGAACTTCGACGGGTTCGTGGGGCTCCCCTCGCCCATCTTCTTGAACAGCTTGTACAACGCGTTGTTGGCCTCGCGATGACCCTCATCGCTGAACTGGGCCAGGAGGAAGACGCTCTGCTGGGCCGTCTCGTCGATCTCGTATCGACGAAGAAGGCCGAGCCAGGCGCGAGGGTCCCGCTCGAACGTGGCCCAGACGGGCTCCTGCGCCTCCTCAGCGACCGCAGGCGCCTCCTCCGCGGCCGCCTTCCATCGACTTCGATGTATTTAGCAAGCCTGTATTTCGATAGTCGGGGGCCATATGTGTGGCCAGGGACTCGGGGCGGGGGGCGGGGTCATGACCACTCGGGGGCACTTAGGACCAGGGGGGGCAACGCTGGACTACAATGTGGTTCACGTGAAACGGCCTTCTGTTCCACCTCCATGCTCGCTGGCGTTGCAGATGATGGGTTAGCGTCGACAGTCGAGGTGGCTTCGCCAGCTGCTCGAGGATCGATTTCTGATAACTTCTCGGCCTTGGCGCCGCCATTTCATTCGTAGGAGGGGAGGGGTCAGTTGTTTCGACATCCAAGCGGAGGAGGTCTCAAAATAGACTTGGCACCCAGAATGAGGATGAGGGAGAGGATGACGATGGGGAGGAAGCGGGGGGGGGGGAAGGAGGAGCAAGATGAGGGGCAGATGGGCGGTGGGCGAGGTAGCTGGGTGCGTGAGCGAACTGAGACAGACGCATGTGCTGAGGCTCCTGGACCGCCACAAAAAAACAATGAAAGGCCGAACAACAAAAAACTAAACGTAGACCCCCCGCACTGGAGATGGCGATATGGACGGTGAAGGAAGGAACATGGGGGAGAGAACGAGAGTGCGGGTGGTAGTGGTTGCTCGATGTCGACGCTTTCGGTGCCCCTCGATATCAACGTCGCCTCCTCCTCCTCGGCCACCTCCTCCTGCTCCTGGTATCTCTCCTCTTCCTCCGCATCGTCGGACTCGCGGGCGTAGACCCCCCGCGTTGGCACTGGGCGCCAAGCACTGCTGGTCCCCGACTTGCCGTAGACGGGGCCAGCCTCCTTGCCGCCCTTGGTGCCGCCCTTGCCGCCCTCGCCGATCCTGCGCGACTTCTCGGCCCGCGGCGGCGACCCTGGCGGCGGCGCAGGCCCGACATTGCGCACCATGTGGTACTCGGTGTAGACCCAGTCCCACAGGCTCTTCCACGCTGGGTACGCCATGTGGTCGTCCCTGACCGCCTGGCTCGCGTAGAGCTGAGAAAAAGGCGCCTCGCCGCCCTCCGCCAGCTCCCATGCCTTCCCAGGCGCCATCCACGCCTTGACGCTCTCCAGCATGCTGATGTGCCCGCGCTTGCCGTACTGCTCGCCCGAGTTGAAGATCTTCGAGTTGCACACGCGCACGTGCATACCCTCGACCTTGTTCCTCGACAGCATGAAGTTCAGCATCGCGTTGCACATGCGGCCCACCGTGCCGCTGCGATGAAAGCCGTGCTGGCACTCCACCAGGGCGAGGGTCGACGGCCACTCCTTGACCTTGTAGTTCGACACCTCGATGACGATGTCCTTGCACGCGTCGACGAACCCTGATTGTGACATCACCGTCTTCTGGGTTTGTGCGTGAAGACCGTTCTCCTTGTGTCCGATCGTCTTGCTCGGGTCTTTCGTCAACAAGCGCCTGACGTCGAAGCGAATGACTTTCGACCCCATGCGCTCGCACTCGTGCGCGGTATCGTTCACCAAGTCCTTGTGGATCTGGCCATAGGTGATGACACCCACGACCTGCGCGAACTGCATCGAGCGGCTCTCCTCCATGGCGCAGGAAGAGTACAGGAAGATAAGGTTGTAAGAGTGCGCTGCAGCACAGCCGAAGGCGCGCGCGTGCACTCAAAGAGCCGCAATGGCTAGTCGGCGATGGTCGATGGGCCAGCCTCGATTGTCGAGTGTCGATTGTCGATCTGGAAGATAAGCCAACTGCAGCCCAGCAGTTCGCACAGCGACTTTGAGCTCCCCTATAGGCGCCAAGGCCAGTTCCGCACCCAGCAAAACCCGTCAGGGCTGCCCAAGACACAGGAACCCAAGGGCGAGCAAGCTCACCACTCCCAAGGGCCCAGCGAGGACAAACCCAGCAGGGCGACGAATGAACCAGGACTCCAGCCTGGATTAAGAATATGAATAAGGGGAGCTCGAGACCGCTTCTGAGACACCCGTGCTCTTCGACATCGATTGCAGCTGGCTCCAACTCCAGGGCACAATGCAACATCCAAGGCAATATCAAGTGCAATCGCGATGAGGCAAGTATTACCACATACTACGTGCACCTATATACGTACACATGTAACACTCATGTAAGCATTGCCACATAGTACCTGCACACATGTATATATGTATATATATATATGTAGAGATATATAGACACATCCCCCGCATACGCAGAGATATATGTATATATAGACACTTGTATACATGTGTATATATATATGTGTGTGTGTAGAGATATATGTAGAAATATTATAGACCCAGGTATATACGTAGAGATATAGACAGGCCCAAGAGGAGCAACCTCCACCACATCATATGAGCAGCAGGGCTTGGACAGGACGGGCGAATGAGGTGGACGCTGAGGAAGGAGGAAGACAAGGAGGAAGGAGGAGGACGAGGAGGAAGGAAGAGGATACCGATATCGATGGTCTTTTTTTCCGTGCCAGCCCTGTCACGAAACTCTCAGTCGTCCTCGACTTCGACAAGCTCCTCTTTCTCGTCGTCGGCGGCAACGCCGTCGGAGGTGCCAGCATTGCTCTGAGAGTCCTCACCTGCCTGAGCTGATTCGAACAACTGCATCGCCTCCGCCGCGGAGCTCGCTGTCCTGTACCTCACGCTCACACGGCCGTCATCGCCTGTACGTTTCAGCACGAACTGGCTCTTGGTGTAAGGGAAGCTCAGCCCAAGATAATCCTTAGTGTCGACCTTGAGCTCAGCAGGAACCTTCTCGGACGGATGCTGCCCGTGGACGATTCCCGACTTGATCTCGACCTCGCAGCACGCCTTCAAGCACATCACGAGGTCCTCCTCCAGCTGCACATACAGGGGGGCCCCAGGCCTGTCGATAATGACCTTGAAAGGGATGCCCTTGATGTCGCCCATGGTCGGACCGTGTGCCGTCGCTGTGGTGCCCTGAATCTCGTCGTGGTTCGACCTGAATCGTTTCTTCCATGTCCTGGAGCCAGGCGGCGGTAAGGATGTCTTCTCCATTCCGTGAACGCTAAGCTGGTCCAGGGAGGCTAGCAATGACGATCTGTATGCGTCATCTCTAAGGCGCTCCAATGTATCACACATCGATGTGTTAACAAGAGGCCTGATGCCCTTGGAACGCGGATGCCCAATAAGCTTCATCACCACATCGCAGCTCTTCTTGAGGCGAAAGAATACACAACCGTTTAGCTCCCTGCAATTGTCCAGAATGACTGGCGAAGCCATGTGAGGGGCGCGCACGCGAACAACTTTGTCCACGCACCAGGCCATAGCATCCACCATGTGTCGGATATCGATATCGACGTATTCCCAGAAGCGCGCGGGCGCGCATCTACATCTGGAGCCAAACAAGCAACGCGCGACGTCGAGCGATTGGCGCATGCGACTTTCGACTGACGTGGCGTCGTGAACCGCGTTCCCCGAAAGAACAAACACACAAGGTTTGGAGTCTAAGCGTCTTAAGTAAGTTGTAAGTGGTTTAAGTGTATACGCGGCCCTGGATAAACGTTCTAAGTTTCGAGCTCGACCGCGATTTGGAACTGGGCACGGCGACGACGATGACGCCGACGAAGCGGACGACGACGACGACGATTATGTATATTCCGTGGTAACTATTGCAAGAACTCCAAAACTCCATGGGAATCCAACAGTCCATGATCGATGTCGACGCCTCATCTCTACATCGCTCCACTGCTTCGCAAATCGATGCGTGCATGTATGTCTACCTGCCGCGCGCTACTTTCTTCATGGTGGACACCTCGATGGTCGGCGGAGTAGGCCTCTTCGGGGCAGCGGCCGCGACCTTGGGAAGCGTGAGCTCGTCTCCAACGTTCAGAGCCATGACGTTGGTGACTACGGGGATCTTGACATCGTACACTTTAGCGTTGCCCACAGATACGGCCACCGAGTGCTTAGTGATGGCGCAATTCGGCTTCGTCGACTCCGTGCTGTCCGCGTGCCTGATCTTGAAAGCAAGGCTCGGCGCTTTAGCGCCAGGGTCCGAGGGGGCGAAGGGCCCCGCGATCCTCTCACCAGGGCTGGGCACATCGAAGTAGGGGCGATCGCTCTCGCCGCACTGCTTGACGGTCAGAGCCGTCGGCACGATGATCAACTTTTTCGCCTGGAACTTCTTCCTAGAGAAAATGCCCATGTTGGGTTTGCTGACTGCCATCAGATCTCCCCCGTCGGCTTCGAATTTCGACGTCAAAGATATCATGGCCATAGCAATTGCTGACTTGATGTTGGTCGCGACGAGATCGGTAGATTTAGAAGCTGCGTCATCTGGCCACCCAGCGAGCAACTCTTTCTTGGTTGTAGTAAAGCAGCACTTCTCGATGAACTTTGGAATGGGCCACCGAATAACGATGTGGTGCAAGGAGCCATTCTGCATCACCTCCCGAATCCGAACGCCATCCTCCGACATCGAAGCTATCTTCCACGTTTTCCCTTAGACCGAAGGTGCAAGGGCACAACTCATGCACAGGGGGGCTAATACATGTAAGAGTTTTTATGTGGCGTAGAGGGGTGGCGGGTCCAAGGTGTTTGAGGGAGTTAGGGGGAAACCACTGAAACTGGTAAACCACCCGTAGCTCGGCCGCGCCATTGCACCTTCATCGTCCTTCCTCAGCTTGATGATGTCATCAACCTTAAACCCTCTCTGCTCCAAGAGGCAGATGTTAGCGTTCGCCAGCTCCCCCGTGCTGGCGTCGCACTGCGGCATGCCACTGAAAGGGGGTCTGCTTGACGGAGTCCCCATCGGCACCGCTGTCGTGCTGGGCCGACTGGCAGGTATACGGATTGTCGATCTCGATGGTACCATTTTGCTTTGCCTTCAATGCCTCGATGCACTCGTGAGCGACGCACTCGATGTTTGCGCATCGCTCATCCACCTTTTTCCCTAACAACACCATTGCTATCAACTGGTCGGCCTTACCTATGATCGGAATGCGTTCAATCGTATCGATATCGATCTGCCTGGAAACGCTGCGAAGATGCCGCAAGGCCTTCTCTGCTGCCATCGCTTTAGACCTCGCCCCCGTGCCAGCGAAGAGGGGCGCGATCTCTGAGCGGGTCGCAAACCTGCACATTCGACTCTGCACGGACTCGGGGGGGGCGTTCACGTGAGCCTTGACGACGGCCATTACCAGGTGGGGCATCATCTCCGTCGCCGCGAGCTTTGCCTTGCACAATGTCTCGAACACGCACCCGCCCACCAGGCGCCCAGCGGGCGCGCACCTTGACACGAACTGCACGAGGTCCTTGATGAACTGGCCCTGGGACCCCCCACCATATTTCGCCACGAAGTCAGCGCATGCGTCGATATCGTCAACGTACTTCGATTCCGATTTGCTCGCCTCGGTCTTCACCCTCGCCCAGTCGATTACGGACCCGTCGCGCCCCTGCTCGGATGCAATGGCCTGGATGTGAAGCAAGAGCTCGAAATGCGTTTCTTCACTCTGCACCTGGCCCGTCGCCTGCTTTGCCGACTGGATCAAACCTGGAAGTTTTGGCCAGCGTTCCTCTGCCTCCTTTTTCACCATCAATCACCTCAGCCCAGTGTCAAGTGCCTTTTCCAATTGTTTATCTTTGCTTTGGAACTGCCCCGTGTTGATGCGACCGTCGATGTCTGACAACGTTTTCCCCTTCGTCTCAACTCTCTCTAAGCAGGCCACCAGGAACTGATTTGCATGCCCAGAGCTCACGCTCCCTGCGATAATCGATTCGGGCGGGGATTTGCCAAACAGATTCGACGATATCTGGAACTCCTGGGTATACTGCGCAATCGTGCCATTCTTATCTTCGATGCAAACTGAACCAGCCGTTGCCGCGAAACTAAATTTGTTCCTCACGATCTTAGCCCCCAGCCTGTGCACCTCGTAAGCCTTCATGCCCAATCCATATCTGTTTGAAGGGTGGATGCCTACTTGGTGAGGTTTTAGATACAGCCACACAGCCATGCCAATAGAAATTAACTTCTCGAGGATCACATCTACCATTCCGGCAAGCCCATCTGCTGACGACAGTGCTTCCTCGATGAGGCCGTCCAGGGCATCGGCCCCGTCAGCGAACGACGCCATCGCGCGCTCGATATCGAGGACGCTGCAGGAAATCGAGGTGCGACTCTCCTGGCGCTACGCGGCTGCGGGTCCGACTTCGATGGCAATCGAGTTCGATGGCATCGATTTCGATGGCAAGAGGAAGGGGAGGAGGAGGAGGAGGAGGAGGAGGAGGAAGGGGCGGAGACGGATACTGATAAGGAGAGGAGGGAGAAGAGAGGAGGGGGAGGAATAATGACTGGCACAAGGAGGGATAGGAAATGATAAGGGGAATGAGGAAGAGGAGGATGCCGACGACGAGGAAGAGGAGCTGGAGGCGAGGAAAGAGGGAGGACGAGGGCGGTCGCGGTGGGAGGGGGCCGCGGCGCCTGGCACTTGTTGCACGGAGGGGCGGGCGGCGCGCGCGCGCGCCGCTCGCCGCTCCGACCGACCAGACCGATCCCCCCCCACCCCTATATACCCCCACCCCCGCAACGATAATCGATGTCCTCTTCGATCATCGATGTCCCTCACCGCGGTGGGGCGAGGGGGGGGGGGAGGAAGGCGAGGCTCTCTAAGGCAAGAACAATCCGCGACCGTGGGAGTTACCATCATCGTCGTCGTCATCATCACCATCATCACCGTCATCATCGTCGTCGTCATCATCATCATCGTCATCGTCATCATCACCATCATCCTCATCATCATCATCATCATCATCAGATCTCTCTCTCTCTCTCTCTCTCTCTCTCTCTCCCTCCCCCCCCCTCCCCCTTTTCTTCTCACTGCAAGGAGCGCCCTTTCTTGTAATGGCTGCTCACGACACTCGCGAGCGTAACAAGATCGTTTCACGATCCGTTATTTTGCGGGGGCAAGGGTGGAACAGTTCACGAACGTAAAGTGCACGCGCCTTCAGCGCCTCCGCTCTGCGTTTCTTTTCTTTCTTGCCTGCGTCGCGACAAGAAAGAAAAGTTTTGTTTTTTTTTGAAAAAAGTTCAACAACCACGAAAAAGGACACGCATGTGCACACGCGCGGCGCGCCTCCTTCTTCTCTTCAATCGCGGGGTGCTCGTGCGACCCGTAGAACAGACAATTACAAGGCAGGGGGGGCGCGCGCCGCGCTACTGCTGATAAGAGTATCGCAGGCGGCGCGCGTATGCATCGATATCGATATCGACATCGACATATGATTGTGCATGTGCATACATGCGCATGTGTACGCGCGCGCGTTATCTACATCGCAATGCGTGAACACACCTTACACGCGCATATGTGCAAAACTATGTGTGTACGAAAATGATCATATGTAAGCGTATGTGTGAAACGCTGTAGTATATGACTGAATCCCATGATGAATATATAGAAAACCACACATCGAGGATTTACTTTGGACATACTAACTCGGGGCTAATTCGACTTAGTAAGTCGAAATAGTTCGACTTAGTAAGTCGAAATAGTTCGACTTAGTAAGTCGAAGAAGTTCGACTTACTAAGTCGACAACTTCGAGTTATAATTCGACTTATAAGTCGACTTATAAGTCGGCTGTCGACTTAGCTTTTAGGTTATAACTCAACTTATAAGCTGACCTAAATCGATCACCTAAGTCGGTTATGCTAAGTCGGCCTAAGTCGACTTATAACTCGACTTCGTAAGTCGCCTAAGTCGGTTAGTAACTCACGTCCTCAACTTATATCTAAAATATAATCTGCCGTTCATCAAAGTAACCGGAACCGAAACCGGAACCGGAACCGGAACCGAACCAGAGCAGCCCGGGGTGATCCGGAACCGGAACCGGACGCACGGAGAGGGATAGGGATGAGGGATGATCCCTAACCGGAACCGGAACCGGAACCGGAACTGGAGCAGCGCGCGCTGCCGGGGGGGGGGGTGATCCGGAACCGGAACCGGAACCGGACGCATGGAGAGGCATAGGGATGAAGGATGATCCCTAACCGGAACCGGAACCGGAACCGGACCCGGACCCGGGCCCGGACCCGGAACCGGAACCAAAGCAGCGCGCGCTGCCGGAGGGGGGAGGGGTGATCTGGAACCGGAACCGGAACCGGAAAGGGAACCGGACGCATGAGGGACAGGGATGAAAGATGATCCCGAACCGGAACCGAAACCGGAACCAGAACCGGAACCGGAACCAGAGCAGCACGCGCTGCCCACCGACCCATCCACGGTCGCATATCTGTTGGGCACGGCGTTGGAGCTCAGTATCATAATTGGCGTCGCTGACGTACCTGAAGAAAACCATCGAAGTCCTCGCGCCGCAACTCCCGCTTGATGTAGTCCACGCATAAGTCGTTCCAGCTGACTCTGCCCGCGTGGCTGTCGACCAGATCTGTGGTCCGCCAGCTTGAAAGTTACTCCGGCGCGATCTCAAGTGGTTCCAAGTTCCCCTGCGCCATTGCGCCTTGGATGACATTGCCGCACTCCTTCAGCTTGGCGCGGTGGAGCGCTGGGCCCGTTTGGAGTGGGGCCACCTCGTCGCTTGGCACTTCGCCTTCATCCTCTTGGTGCTGTATAGCTTGTCCTCGGCAGCCTGCGGGACTGCGCGAGCGGTTGCTCGTCGGGGAGCACGAGTCCAGCAGACTGCACTCTCGTGCGCGGTGGCTCGTCAGGCCTGGCCAGGGCGGGCGCAAAAGGAGCACCAGGGGGAGGAGGAGGAGGAGGAGGAGAAGGAGGAGGCGATTTCGGCGATTCGCGGCTCGCTGAGAGGGGACCCTCTCGCCATCGAGGTCTAACGGTCCACGATCAAGGTCAGAGCGGAGCAGCAGGCGTCGGCGCGGATGGGCTAAATATTCAGACGGTCCAGCTGCAGGCGCCTACGCTTCGGGCCCCCCTCACCCCCGCCCTCATTCAGTACAGCCCTATCCACCTCCTCCACCGTGCCCAGGCACGCAATATTTGCAAGGTACTCACAGAGGTCAGCGGCCCCAGCCAGATCAGCAGTCATAGTAGTGCATTTGGGATCCAGTGGGATACTCCTCCTCCTCCACGCCGCCCCTCCCGTCTCCAGGTTCTTCCAAGAAATAGCCCATCCCGCCCCCGCTCCTTCCTCTTTCCTCAATCAAATGAACAACACAAACAACACGAAAAAGAAGAGAGCCTGGCCCATGATGGAGATGAATAGTTCTCTCCACGAGCCGACGCGAGCGCAAGTGCAACTGTAGCACATGCGTCGGCTTCCTGATTGAATTCACGGTGCACATGCCGTAAGAAGCCCCCCCCCCCCCCACACGCACACACACACACACGCACACACACACACACACACACACATTCCACTGGTAGAGCTCTCTGCCTATACATATCATGAACACGTGTCCGAACTCTCCGAAGTGGGCCGTGCAACTGGGGATTGTAGCAATGCCAGCGACCTAAGATCCATTCTATGACCGTCTGATTGTCCCCCCTGATGCCCACGGGGATCTGAGCGCCCCTCATCTCGGCTCGGACTCGCAGTGGCCGTGGCTCGAGACGTGCGCGCGCCACGCGCTGTGTAGCCTTGCCACGAGCAACAGCAGCAGCAGCTCGTAGCCTTCAAAGCTGGGTCCGCGGCAGACCCGCCCTTGACAAAAAAAATGAAATCAAATCCTCCTCCAACTCCTTCCATTCCTGTTCATACTCAGCGCGTTCCCTCCACCCCGCCCCCACGTGCGCAATCTAAAACAACTCCCCATTGAGGCGCCCGCTGCAAACCTGCGCGGCGTCGCCGCTGTTCTTCTGCTCTAGCGACCGCGGCGAGCGACTTTTTCTCGAGGCGAAGTCGCTTCTTCCTGTTTTCGTTATGTTTCTGTTTGAGATCCTGCCATTGGTCCTCGCGCATGCACGCATACACATCGGCTAAGAATTGCCTAGATCCCTGATGCCCTTCAGGAGGGTGCACGCGCTGAGCATAATCAGGAACTGCAGAGCCCCCCCTTGGAGCACAGGATGGCGGAGGCTCGGCCTGGCCGAGAATCTTGCCAGCAAAACGATGGCGCTGCTGCAGCGCGCGTTCGTGTACGAGAAGGTGGCCATGCTTTACATATAGTGCACGGATACTGCGAGTGGTGGATTTCATGTACTCGGCGATCGACTCCCCAATCTTCCTCTTCCTGGTTCTGCCCGCCCTCCCAAGCATACCAGCTTCAGCCTTGGCGAGAAACACCAGCATCCCCTGCGCCATGGCCCAGGTCTCGCAATCAAAACACATGATGGGAACAATGCACTCATAATACCTACGCATACGTTCAGCAATCGGGAGCATCTTAGCCCGCAGGACCTTTTCCTTCGCCCTTTTCCACCCGCCTTCTGATATCTGACAAAGAGTCTCCCGTTTCAGTAATGATACTGCCTAGCTGCAGGCTACTTGAGCAACGTGAGACTTCCAAAGACGCCAGTGTCGGAGGAGCCCGACGCGGGTCTGGAGCCACTATCTTAAAAGACTGCTCCGTAGTAGCCAGCGGGGTGACTGACTCGAGGGAACTAGGCTTCCAGCACAATCTGCACCTCGTCATAACCCCCGTGTGAACCCGTGCCATATGCTGAGTTCGGGATATTGTTCTGCCAAGGACATAGAAATTAGCACACCACAGAATATGAGTGTATCGATGACCGTAAATGATGATGCCTAAATCGTGCTCCCTGGAATATGGAACAGACTCTCAAAGTACCTCCCCCGGCACAACGCTCCACTTCATAAGTGCATCAGTCGAGCCCTGACGCTCGCAATTGGTAAATGGAACAGACTCGGGCATTGGGGCGCCTTCAGACACTGCTTCGAGGTGACAGCCAACATTCTCTCTCAAGAGCGCTGCACTAAGGTGCCCCGGCACACCCTGTCTTTAAAGGCATTGGGCAACTTCTCGGCCCCTGAGGTTGTCGAAAGCTTGGTAAACACCCCCCATGAACATCACTAGCGGACACTCATTGGGCCACTCGGGCGCCATGGTCAGGAGAATTGAGGCTGGACCGACCGCCTGGTTGCATGACATGTGGGGCTCGAAGCCCATTATGCACAGGTGCCCGATGGAGAGGCCCCTCGGCTGCTCAAGCACCAGCAGCGCGAGGGGCGAAATATGCCACTTCAAAGTAACCGACAAGAGCGAGATCCCGCGGAAGCGCTGGGATATGTCCCTGGCTACAGGTTCCTTCGCGAGGAACGACGTGGCGATGGCTTTCCGGGACTCCACGGGGCCACCTCCAGAACACAACCTGGACGCGAAAAGCTCGAACACCCTATATACAGACTCGACTCCGAGGGCCAGGGTCATCTCTGAGACAACTCCATCACCACCGCCAGCTTTGCCCGAGCTGAGACGACTACGAGCCTGCAGAACGTGATGTGCACTAAAATCATGGGCAGCCCGCCTACCTCCTCGATCCCAAAGCTGCTGTGCCCTAGCTAGCTGCACCTCGTCCGTCTCGTCAGGGTCGAAGTACTTACACTTGCAATACTGCCGGGCCACAGAACCCCATCTGGAAACCCCCTTCCACCACCTTGCCCTCCACATCCACCAACTCTCTCCCAGCCGTAGTACGTCCTCCTTCGCGATGCATCCTTCCCGATGGGTGCTGGATCCTCCACTTCTCCCTCTCCCAACACCTCCTCTCGCGGACCCCCCTCCTCCTCTGCTCTTTCCTCCTAGGGTCGCCCTTTGGGATCAACTGCTGGGTTTGCTCTGCCAGGTGCGCGAGACTTTCAGGCTTGGAACGGGCGCCGCGTAAAAGTTCACCTCGAGTAGCGCGCTCGATCTCAGCGCCCCCCCCCCCCCCCCCCCCCCCCCACCCCCACCTCCCCCCACACACACACACACACACACACACACACACACACACACACACACACACACACACACACACACACACACACACACACACACGCGCCATGATATTCCCCAGGTGAGTTGACGCCGCATGTCCCTCCTCCTCGCGCAACTCCTCTAAATCCTTCAAAACCCCCTCCCGATATGCGAATAGAGACTCGGCTGACTCTGGAGCCCAACCCGCATGGGCGAGCTTGCGGCCTAGCGGTCGGAGAGTGCAATACCCTCCGAGAATCTGCGCCCAAACAGGAACATGATCTCGCTGAGCATCTCCCACGATGATGATCTCATCGCACGCGCAGCACGCTCGAGCTCCCCACGAGACTGGAATGGCAATGAGATCGATCATGGTGTCGAAGTGCATGCCTAGGTGGTGGAACGCGCGGCGTGCTCTCGAGGTAACGGGGCCTGGCCCCTCCCAAGCAGCATCCAGAATACTGCGCGTGAAAGTGTTGGCCACCTTGAGCCCCCATGAGAGTAGCGCATCAATGCGATGCTCCTGTCTCTCGCGGCCGTCGGCGGTGTCGGCGAAGGGCGCAGGGCTAAAGGGACCCGTGAGATGCGGAATTATTGGCGGCAGCTGAATATTGAAATCACCTCCCACTACAATATGCTTGCACCCCGGCTGGGAACTCCAAGAACGAATGCTCTGTACTTCCTCGATCGCTTCTTTGAACTGTTCAAACGACTTACTCCAGGAGTCTGGAAGATAGCAGCTCACGGTGCAGGCATCTCCGGAGACAACGCCTGATGCATGTGCATTGCTCTTGAAGGAACCCGGATTCGAAGCCGAGGTGGACGGCCACGCGATAGCCGCCGAGTGCCCAGGCTCATGTCTCACAACCCATCCCGCGGCAAGAGGGCCCCTCGGCCACGAGCTCACCTCCTGAAGAAGGACATCGCAGCCTGCACCATATCTCGAAGATACCCATTCCAGTAGATCCCCAACTGAGTGCACATTGCTGCGGCTAACGTTCCAAGACAACACCTGCAAACTCTTGCTACGGGAAACATGCATGTGCCCAAATCGGGCACCTCTGGGCGAGGGTCAAGAAGAGTGTGCGCGATAGACCGCATCGGCGTCGACGCCAAGGAACGCTGTCGGCCAATTGTCAGGAAAGATCTTCCACCCACCGCTCGATGTAGAATCCGCCGCGATCCGCAGGGGTCTGGCAGCTTGGCCAATGTACCTGGCCACAAGCCTGCCGAAGGAGACCTGGTACTGCAGGTTGAATTCGTCTTTGTTGCGGCTCTGGCGCTCCAGGTAACCGTAGAACTTGCCCGCCTGCATAGTCAAAGGTCTGGCCTCTGGGGTTGGAGTGACCGAGCACTTGACCACTCTCCCATTCACCGTACCACCTGCAGCGAGTACACGATTGCACTCCTTCTGGACCTTCCAAAGATCCTTCTTGCTGGCCGTCATCTTCATCACCATGATAAGCTTTGTGTGGAGCAAGCGACCCTGCACCTTGTCCAAGGTCGGCTGCTCGTCGATGTGTCGCCTGTAGTCTGGGTTGAGCGCAGCGAAAAAAACATTGAGAAATCGAGTGGCCTCCGCTTGAGTCATACTCGACGCATCTGGGTCCTCCCAGTCGGTGATCCAGTTCTTGAACTCCAGGGTGCTTGGTGCGGCCTGGCCCCCGACGCTGTACGGGTTGCTGCTGATGCCGCCCATGGCTCTCGGGGCTGTCGTGGAACCATTCGATAATGCGGCTCCCGAGAGAGCCAGCTTCCTCACTTCGTCAAGCTTGGACTCGAATTTCCTCTCCATCTCGTCACACTTGTCATCCACCTTCTTGCCCAGCTTCGCTTCCAGCTCATCGAACCTGGCCGTGATACGATCAGAAGCGCGGTCTGCTGCCTTGTCAGCACACCTGGCGAGAACTGCCTCGAGCTGAGCGGCATCCATGGCGGCCGTTCCGAGAGACACAGAGGGTGGTTTTGGGAAATCCTCAGCTGTGTCGGGATCTAGTTCGCAAGCTTTGCGGACTCTACTCATACATATGTGGAACAAGCTAGTCCCAAAGTGGTGCCGCTTGAGCCAAAATGGAGGACCCCCTCGCCCTCCAACTTATGGTGGTGGTGGAAAACAGGCCCATCAGTTTCGGCCCAAGACCGGGCCCGAAGACGTCGGTTCGAGGAGGAGGAGGCGGACTGGGTCGGCTCGAAGAGGAGGAGGAGGAGGAGGAGGAGGAGGAGGAGGAGGAGGAGGAGGAGGAGGAGGAGGGGGAGGAGGAGGGGGGAGGAGCAGGAGCTGGCGCTGGAGGAGGAGGAGGAGGAGGAGGAGGTGCCACCCCGCCCGAGAGAAGCCGAAGACCTGCACACGAAAGAGCCTGCCCGTGGGCGGCACCCGGGGCCACGGCTCGGCCCTGGGTCGGCCGCCACGGAGCGCCCTGCAGGGGGCGCAGCTGCGGGCGACCATGCCGAGGCGAGAGCACCTCCCTGGACTTACGTTGTTTCCGTCCTACATAAGGACCACATCCCTGTGGGACGGGAAAATGACCACAACCACTGCTTCTTGTTTGCGCCGCCTTCCAGCCTGCCGAAACAGAAGCAGCGGTTGTTGTCATTTCCCTGTTGCCAAGCTTAGAGAAAATGGCCACAGCCACTGCTTTGTTTCTGCTGGCTGGAAGGCGGCAACAAAAGAAAAGCAGAGGCTGTGGTCGTTTTCCCGTCCCGTAATCCCAGAAAGAAATAATTTCGAGCACCCGGAGAAGAGTCGAAGAAGTGTCGAAGGAGTGTCGAAACAGTGTCTCCCAGGGCCCGACACGTGAAATCCCCCGAGCTTGGGGGTACTTTTCTGGCGCTCGAACTTCTTTCTGGTGGTCCAGGCTCAGTTAGGTTGGAACATCATAATCCGAGGCGGGAGCACCTCCCTAGACCTCCACCGCATTGAGAGCATGCGATCATAAATTCTTGAAACTAATCTGTCTCCGGGGGCCTCTGCCGGGCCCACCGCCAAAAACTGCTTGAGATGAAAAGGAAGTGCCGGGACCAAGGTCGTTCTGGGGGCCGCGTGCTGAAGCAAAAAACATACAGTCGGACCCGAGCCAGAAGAACATCCCCCAAGAGCACGAAACCCTCCGCCGGCCCAAACGCACAGAACATCCAAGGGTACCCTCCCCAGGACGCACGAGAGCATTCAACGAGCACGCAGAGCATTCCGAGCCGACCTCGATGTTATACCTCGGTCCGACTGTACCTCAGATGTCCGTGTCCGAGAAGCAACGGACCATCCCGAGACGAACACCCATCCGAGGCGAGAACCATTAGGGGACAAAGAGTGGCATAAACATAACAACTCGGAGGTCCGCGCGGATTTCTCGGATCGGCGCTGGACCCCCCTCCCTGGCGCGCGGAGCGCGCCAGGGGCGCCGATCCGAGAAATCCGCGCGGACCTCCAAGTTGCTACGTTTATGTGACTGCTTGTTCCCCTGACCATATCCCGCAGGAGCCTCCCCGCCTTCAACTACACCTTCCGTACCTTTCGACCTCGCCACGACCTCGACGCCGCTGCCTGTCTTAAGTCGGGCCTGTCCCCCTACAGTGGGATTTCCGGCGAAAACTCAAAATCCCCCAAAACAATCGAAAAATAATCCAAAAATAGTCTGGGGACTATTCTTTGAATACGTTTTGAGCTTTTTGGGGCATTTTGGGGGGATTTTTGATTTTTCGTTGAAGATCTCCCTGTAGGGGGACAGGCCCGACTTAATGCTTGTCGGCCCTCTCCGGAGTGCGCCGTGGCGAGAGCTTCGCCGCGGCTCCGTCCGTGGCGATGGAAGGCTTCCCGGGAAGCCCAGCGAGGCGAAAACGAGGGAAGGGAGGAGGCAGCAGGTTTTTGGAAGGCTTGTGGACGGTATGTTTTGAAGGTTTTTGGAAGGCGTGTGGAAGGCTTGTTTTTAAAAAAGGCTTTTGGCAGGTTTTTGAAAGGTTTCTTTGGGCGGTTCTTGGACAGTTTTTGGGGTGTTTGGTGAAATTTTGTTTGGGGAAGTTTTTGTGGCGGGTGGAGGGAGGCCCAACGAGGGGCACAGTCGGGCTGCTGAAACAGTCGGGCCAAGCGAGGGGCACGGTCGCGCTGGCACAACGACAGCCTGGGCGCACGAGGAAGGCCAGGGGAGCAGCCACGGAGCGACCTCGGGAAGAGCGGGCCCCGCTCGAACCCGAAGCGGTCCCTGTGGTCAGCGTCTGGCCTATACCTTTTCCTCCTCTGGCCTCTCCCTCTCCCTTTCTCTCTATCTCTCTCTTTCTCTCTCTCTCTCTCTCTCTCGGCGGTGGACAAACCTCCCTTTACTAAACCTCCCCTTAGTGAAAACGGCCTACAACCGGAACCAATCGCACATCAGAGGTGCTGACCTCCAGGACACAGCCTGGCGGCAATGCCGGCAGTCCTGCCTTCACTCCACACCCGTACACCATAGAGGCATCGTCCTCCCGGCGGCGAAGCTGGCGGTTCTGCTCCCACTCTACACTCGCACGCCAGAGGCACTGACCTCCGGGACATAGCCCGGCGCAAATGCCGGCGGTCCTGCTGCCATCTCACGTGCGAACCCAGAGGTATTTACCTCCAGGACACAGCCATGCTGGCGGACATGCTTTCACACCCAATCGCACATCAGAGGTGCTGACCTCCAGGACACAGCCAGGCGGCAATGCCTTCAGTCCTGCCTTCTCTCCACACTCGTACACCAAAGAAGCATCGTCCTCCAGGACACAGCCCGGCGGTTAGGCCAGCGGTCCTGCTTCCACTCAACGTTCTCACACCAGAGGCACCGACCTCCAGGACATAGCCCAGCGCAGTGCCGGCGATCCTGCCTTCATTCCACGCTCGCACACCAGAGGTATCGACCTCTGGGACAGCCCGGCGGCAATGCCTGCAGTCCTGCCTTCACTCCACACTCGCATCATGGAGGCATCGTCCTCCAGGACACAGCCCGGCGATTAGGCAGACGGTCCTGCTTCCACTCAACGTTCACACACCAGAGGCACTGACCTCCAAGACATAGCCCGGCGCAGTGCCGGCGGTCCTGCCTTCATTCCACGCTTGCACACCACAGATATCGACCTCTGGGACAGCCCGGCGGCAATGCCGGCGGGTAGATTTGATTGCCGGCTTTTACGCTGAGAGGAGGCGAGTGTCACACAATTGTCCCGCAGCTATATATTATAATATGACAAGGGCTGCCGATTCCCAAGGTAAAACTAGATAGCCACGCCTCAGGGCCCCAGCCTATGCTTCAGGCCTGGGCGCTGCATGGTGTAACGACGATATTGCACGCTGTCGCCGCCGCGTGGCCGATGACATGGGCCCCACATTGTTGCACTCATTGTGATAACAAACTGGGTGTGGTTTCTGCGCTCTGCTGTCCGACGCGGCTTGGGCAGGCCGGCCCATCCACTAACGCATGCGCGGCGCGTGCCCGGCCTCCCACAATCGCACGCTGCACGAGCGCCCTCTGTTCAAGATTGACGCGCCCCCGGGGGCGGACAAATCGCCCCCCCGGGTACCCAGTAATTGATGCGGTACCGCATTATGTCTCTCTGTTGGTCCCCCTCGGCTGGCGCTGCGTGCAAAGGGGGCGTGCTGTCCCCGCCGTTGTAGCGTTACGGTTCACGCTTAGCGTCCACTGTGAAAAAGTGGCTTCGCCTGACGCAGTAACCATCGCAAAAGCTGCTGCTCGTTTTCTTCTGCGGGGTTGAGGGCCCATTCCGTTTGTGCTCTCCGCAAAATGTGACAAGGACTCCCCAAGAAACTGGTCTAACAATACACGGCATCGCGCGTTCTCTGCCGCAGGGATATCTCTCCGTGTTTACCCCGAGACATTCCTGGCTTCATCTAGAGCCCCCTCGAACTCCCACTTGCGCACGTTACTTTATTTGCGTGTTGAAGGGAGCACACCAGAGGACTTAGGGCACATATCGAGCTTGCGGCAGAACCCGCCACCGTGGCAACGCACAGCACAGAAGGAATGAGGTTGAGTCCCAGACCCGCTTCAGCTCAGGGCCATGTCTGAACTGGCGCTGGTCTTGGAACCCCCCAACGTGTCCGCAGCTTCGGCGTCCTTCCCCTCGCCCCCCTCCTCGCTCCTTCCACCTCAGTAACCGTGGCTCACGACGGCCCCGCTGTCGGATGGTCAAGGTCACGGGGGTTGTTCGGGCTGTTCCCTTAACCTTCACCCCCCCCATCAACGCAGCCACTACCACGGGCAAACGTTCTGTGTTCTGGGTGCGCCCACAAGGCGCCACAGACCAGGGGGGGGCGTTTCGGGCTGTTCCCTTAGCCCTAAGGACCCCCCAAAACGGAGTCCAACACCATGTGCGCTGCAGCCTGCGCAGGCGCCCCCGCTGGCTGTCGGTTGCGCCATCAAAGCTCCGCGAGCCACCAGGGACGCTTTGTCTCCTGACGGCCCCGCCGTTGGATGCTTAACAGCGTCGTCATGGAACCGCCAGTCAGGTTGTTTGTCCGGGCTATCCCCTTGGCCCGAAGAACACCCCCCCCCGCGCCAGAGCCCCCACCAAGAGCAGTCATTTTCTGTTCCGGGTGCACCAACAAGGCGACACAAACCAGTGGGGGTGTTCGGGCTCTGGCCCGAAGGACCCCCGCCGAAGCGGGGGGCACCGCAGTGCACGCTGTAGCCAATGCAGGCGACCTCGTCGGTTGCCGGTTGCTTGCGTCCTCAAGGCGCCACGCACCACCATGGCAACCTCACGGTAGCGATCTGTTCGTCTCCTGCCGTTCGTTTTCTTCGCTGGTCTTTGTCAGGCACCCGCGCATCATTGGTTTGTCTTTCAGGGGGTCGGGTCCTTACCTTTCCTTAGTTGCCTCGATGCGCCCGTTTTGAAACGCAATACGCGCCGCATTCAAGACGTGCGTGTCCATGCGTTGCGCGTTGGCTCCACGTGTTGGACCACGTTTTGGCGAATGTACCGCGTCGGACCTACGTTTTCAGCCTACGCGTTGAGCTCCGTGACAATGCGATACGTGTTGCGTGTTGCGTATCGGGGCAGCTAAAGTACCTTTCGGCTTTCGGAGGCCTCTGGAAGAGGTGCCGGGCCAAAAGGAAGGGTCGCCGCGCCCTGCCCTTCCAGGGCTCCACGGGCGGGCGCGCGCAGCCGGCCCATGAGAGCCGAGTCTGAATTCCCGCTGCACCACCAGCGCCGACGCCTTTGTCCTTTCTCTCTCTCTCTCTGTCTGGAGGGGATGAGAACAAGTAGGAGGGGAGGGCTTTGGACGCCGTGCTCACAAGTACTTTTGAGGAACGCGCGCGGGCAAGTAATTGCCCACATGACAATTCGGCGTGCTGGCCACGCCAGGAGGGCTCATCAATCAGAGCGTGGAGCACGCACGTTCCGCATTGTGAGGGGCGCGTTCGCATGCGACCCCGGCCTTTCCCATGCGAGCACCTAACGCACCGCGCAAGCTCATGACTTTCATGATGAAACTTCCAAGCGGTCGTGGATAACCGAATAATGAAGGTCGCCTTTTCCTTTAAGATGGGCTTAGGCGCCCTGAAGCCTATAGCGAAGGTGAGCATGGCCCCAGTGTCGAATATTCAAGGAGGACGCACGGGGCGCCCTGGGAGACACACGCACAAAAGTACACACGGTCTCTGGCGAGCACCTCCCTTGAGCTCGCTGGGGTTTTCGCCGCCGGGGCGACACTGGCCAAGGGGGGTCATTCGGGCTGGCCTCATGACCCAAACAAGCCCTGATTGGGGCTCCACCACCCCATGCACATACAATATGGCGCCAACTTGCTCACATGGCGCCACGACCGTTGGCCCGTAGTACCCCCTTTGGAAGGTCGCCTGGGCGGTCGGTTCTGTATTGGGTACGCCACCACGGCGCCACAAACCAGAGGGATTTGCTCGGGCTGCTCATTTGGCCCGAAGACCCCCCCCCCACACCGGGGCTATCACTGCGGTCGTTTTCCTTTGCGGGTGCGCCAACAAGGCGCCACAAACCAGAGGGGGTGTTCGGGCTGTTCCTTTGGCCCGAAGGACCCTCCCAAACCGGTGTCCATCACCATGCGCACTGTATGTAGCCTACGTGGGCGCCATTGTCGGTTGTCGGTTGCGCCATAGAGCCATCGAGGTGCCACACACCACCCCAGCAACCGTGGCTCACGACGGCCCCGCTGTCGGATGATCAAGGTCACGGGGGTTGTTCGGGCTGTTCTCTTAGCTTTCCCCCCCTCCCCCCCTCAATGCAGCCACTACCGCGGGCGGACGTTCTGTTTTCTGGGTGCGCCCACAAGGCGCCACAGACCAAGGAGGGTGTTTCGGGCCGTTCCCTTAGCCCTAAGGACCCCCCAAAACGGAGTCCAACACCATGTGCACTGTAGCCTGCGCAGGCGCCCCCGTTGGCTGTCGTTTGTGCCATCAAGGCTCCACGCGCCACCAGGGACGCTTTGTCTCCAGACGGCCCCGCTGCTGGATGCTCAACAGCGTCGTCAAGGAACCGCCAGTCAGGTGGTTTGTTCGGGCTATTCCCTTGGCCCGAAGAACCCCCCCCGCACCAGAGCTCCCACCGCGAGCGGTCATTTTCTGTTCTGGGTGCACCAACAAGGCGCCACAAACCAGGGGGGGTGTTCGGGCTGTTCCTCTGGCCCGAAGGACCCCCCCCCAGACGGTGGACACCACTGTAGACACTGTAGCCTATGTAGGCGCCCTCGTCGGTTGTCGGTTGCTTCCGTCCTCAAGGCGCCACACACCACCATGGCGACCTCAGAGTTAGGTTCGGTTCGTCTCCTGCCGTTCGTTTTCTTCGCTGGTCTTTGTCAGGCACCCGTGCATCATTGGTTTGCCTTTCAGGGGGTCGGGTCCTTACCTTTCGGCTTTCGGAGGCCTCTGGAAGAGGTGGCGGGCCGAAAGGAAGGGTCGCCGCGCCCTGCCCCTCCAGGGGTCCACGGGCGGGCACGCACGGCCGGCCCATGAGAGCCGAGCCTGAATTCCCGCTGGGCCACCAGCGCCGACGCCTTTGTCATCTCTCTCTCTCTCTCACACTCTGGAGGGGATAAGAGGAAGTAGGAGGATGGGGCTTTGGACACCGTACTCACAAGTACATTTGAGGAACGCGTGTGGGCACGTAATTGAATTGTCCACAGGACAATTCGGCGTGCTGACCACACCAGAGGGCTCATCAATCAGAGCGTGGAGCACGAGGGGCGCGTTCGCATACGATCCCGGCC